>JAVYIG010008897.1:0-84217 GCA_035222895.1 Strongylocentrotus droebachiensis | reverse complement strand
CCACGGCAATATACACACACTAATTCAAACAATCGAAATGAAAATCATTTAGAGTTCTTTTCTTCTCCATGACTGGTTTCAATTTTATTTCTTCATAGTTTATTTCTTCTATCTGAAAAAAAAAATGTGAAACCCGTCATAGTGAGAAAAAAATATCTCAAGGATTATTATTTCGATTGTTTTAATTGTTATTTATATAAGATATCTATATATCATAAAGACATAATACAAATATAGCGTGACAAACAACGACAGACGTTGTAAGTGTAGTACCATAATAAATGCTAGTTAAAAAATAAAATAACGTTCCCGCTTCGTTCGACTAGCGGAACATACAGCGGGCTGCCAACTTCGACTCAAGTCACATTTCATTCACAATACACACGGAACGCATTTAATTCTATTGTACGCACACACACACAACAGTAACGCGTGCTTCGCATTGTATACACATCACACTTCATTGCACCGCTTTCGCAGACATTGTTTACATTGACATTTTCCGAGAAAAATTGAGTTTTTGAAACTGCTTTTGCAAATATTCTGATGAGCTAGGATGGCCCCTATTAGGAGGAGACGGGACTTCTTCACTTTTTTTTTTTTTTTTTTTACGTGTGCAGTAATACTTTCATACTGCGATAACATTTTGACAAGCAATGCATACAGTGAAAATGTTAGGTTTTTGTTATTCTTTGAATACATAACTGTCATGACTGTGTCAAGTTTAATTTACATAATGGTCCATTATCTAAGCTATGATAAATAATGATAATGCAGTTATTTTGTTATGTGTTCTGATTTGTATACATTCATGATGTAATTTTTTGGTATGCTTTCACCAGGAAGCTGAACTAAATGTTGGGGTTGTGTGGAATAACAATGTACAATTTGATCTGCAATAGATGAATGCCTTATTTTCGGGTTGTGTGGAATAACAATATAGTTACAATTTGATATGCAATATATGAATGCTTTATTTCGGGTTGTGTGGAATAACAATATAGTTACAATTTGATTTGCAAATTTGATTGTCTTGTGTCGTTTATTATTTTCAAAAAAGTGACTGTTTTTTTTTATGGGAGTTCTTATTCAACACTTTTTAGAGTGTGGTTGAGTTGTGGGATGAGATGAGATGCATGTAGAGAAGTTGAGTGACTAACAAGGAAAGTGTGGATGATAGAGAATTAAATAGAGTGAAAGCGTTTTGTAGCATTGAGGGAATAATTCAACATAAAGTACCCTAGCTCTCTCTCTTCGCCTGTCTCTATTTCTCTATACCTGACTTTCTCTGTCTCCGTCCCTTTTCCTTCTATCTCTCTCTTTCTATCTATCCTCCTCTCTGTCTGCCTGTCTCTTTCGCAATCTGATTGTCTCTTTTCTCTCTCTCTCTCTCTCTCATTTCTCTCCCTATCTGCCTGTCTCTTTCTTCTTCCCCTCTCCCTGCCTATATCTTCTTTTCACTCTCACTTTCTCTATCTGCCGCTATCTCTCTCTCTCTCTCTCTCTCCTTGTTTCTTAGTTCTCTCTGCCCCTCTGTATCTTCTCATCCTCACTTTCTCTTTCTGCCTTTCTTTCTCTGTCTGCCTATCTGTCTTTCTCTCTCCGTGTCTCTTCTTATTTATATCCCTATCTGCCTATCTCTTTCTTCTTCCCCTCCCCCTCTATCTCTATCTTCTCACTCTCACTTTCTGTATCTGCTTATCTCTTTCTTTCTCTCTCTCTCTCTCTCTCTCTCTCTCCCTGTCTCTTGTTATTTCTCTCCCTATCTGCCTGTCTCTTTCTTCCTCCCCTCTCTCTGCCTCTCTCTATCTTGTTCTCACTCTCATTATCTCAACCTGCCTCTGTCTTTCTCTGTCTGCCTATCTGTCTTTCTCTCTCCGTGTCTCTTCTTATTTATATCCCTATCTGCCTGTCTCTTTCTTCTTCCCCTCCCCCTCTATCTCTATCTTCTCACTCTCATTTTCTGTATCTGCTTATATCTCTTTCTTTCTCTCTCTCTCTCTATCTCTCCCTGTCTCTTCTTATTTCTTTCCCAATCTGCCTGTCTCTTCGTTCTTATTCTCTTTCTTTCTCTCTCCCTCTCTCTGTCTACCTCTTGTTATAATGAACATGTCAATATGAGACTACATATGTAGACGAATATATTTTATTCTTATTTATTATACATCAGCTTTCTACAATCATAACCTAGTACATGTTTCAAGCATACATTATGTTCATGGCTTGCCTTATTAGTGTAGAAAATCAATAAGTTCTTCTATTCATTTCTTTCAATTCTAATAGCTTGCACAGCCTTGCAAGTAATAATAGAATGTTACACCATCTTACCTACAGACACAATAAAGGTCATCAAAATACAATCAAGAGACAGGAAGTCTATTCAAAAGTACCCAGGGTCAATTTCAATAGGAGATTAGTTCATTGTCGGCTTACTCTTTATTCAATCCTAAATTACCAGGCTCATTGTGACCTTCAACACATGAATTTGGTATGTAGTGAAAGCTCATGAATACATCTTTTCAATGAACTAACTCAGGACATAAACCTCCATAACAAAGTATTAGATATAAGAGGTATAGAATACCCTTCTAAACGAAAACTTGGATACAAAATGTATAGTTGATAATCTCAAAATTTATGATAATATACATTACAAAAATGATACCATTGGCAAGACTATTAATTTCTATACAATATTGCTACACAAAGTTTTTCATTACAGTACACCAATCAAAAGTTATTGCGAGTTGAATAAGCATAGTCCATGCAGAACCCCTCCTAAGGTGGCACCCTAAAAACAATGTGGCACAGGGGGGATTGTGTACGTGGCGGGCAAAGAGTTAAACATGTGTAAATGTGTACATTGTCAGCTTTGGATGAAAATAGGTAGGGATATAAGAAAAAGAAAACAATTATACCCCAACAGCCCCAAAATACTCCACTTCCGCGAGAAGCCCTTGAGCTGGCTGGGGCGGAGCAGAGGATTTCAATTGAAATTATCTCATTGACTTTTTTTTAATATTATTTGTATACACCCTCTTTTCATCTAACCAATTTTGATTTTTTTTAAATAATTTTCAAACATTTTGTGTATGTTTATTTACTGATCTTGAATTGATAGTTCGTAATGCGTTCAAAGACATTAACCTAGTTATATACACTCAATACAATTTGATGAAACAAAAGCGCATAACAAATAAGCCTGTTATTCGCCTTTTCTAGTTTACAGTTAGACTTTCTGTTTAATTTCTGCTTTTATATATGAGAGCACAAAATCGCTATGTTTGCGAGAGAGTAAAGTCCCAAACTCACTGTAAATGCAGACTATCCAATGCTTTCAGAAATGTTGACGACTCGGCAATTTCAACCAAGTCTTCGTCCAAGCACTTCACCCCGGATACACCTAGCGAATGCAGGTTCTTGGTTTGTTCTCTGATCAGAAGACCCAGTCCTCTCACCGTCTCTCTCGATACTCTGTTCTTCTCTGATGGGAGTGATGATGGTGCTGTAAGGTCGATGTGTGTGAGCTGCTGTCCTCCGGTCCGACGAAGACAAGCCGTGATCAGAGGTATGTCTCTCTCTGCATCATCGATAGTAATATCGATATGTGTCAAGCCAGGGAGCGATCAGAGCAGACCTTCATAGCTTTGTGACGTCACACTCTCGGCTGATAGCTTTGTGACGGATGGAAGCTCAGGAGGAGATGGGGAGAAACTGAGAGAGGAGTCTGAGATGGTGAGGGTACGTAGCATCGAAAATGATCCAAGGCAGGACCATAGTCCACTTGTTACGTCGGTAGTTATAGTAGATCCCTCGAACTGTATAGTCATAACCTAGTGTTAAGATAGAAAGATAGAGAGATTTACAAAAAGAGATTGTACGATTTAAATAACATTAATTAGTTGATCACTTTTTTGTGTGCGTTAATCATTGTAAAGACTGTACCCTGATCTTATCTCCTAATATTATCTGGTAGTTAAAAGGAGCTCCCTCCCCTACTCCTTTACATTCAAAAGTAAAACATGTTTTACATGTCATGTTAAATAAACGGCTCCTATGTTTGACCTAGGCTACATGCTTATATTGACTGTCCCTCGTCTTTTTCTCTAAATGAATAGACCCTAGGACCTTTGTATTTTGTTATTGTTTTGCTTCAAATTATTGTTCTTGTTTCTGTTATGCAGAACCTTGATTGAGGCCGTAGTTGGGCAAACATAGAATTATGATGAATATGTATTATACGTATTGATCGTTGTATCATGTAGTATGATTTATCTCGATGCAATTATGTATGAATAAGAATACATTTCCAAAAATATATTAGCCATTTGACTCATAGTAGCAGCAGAGAAATGAAAATGTAAACAATCTTTATGAAATCATTATTGTAAACATATTTTGTGAAATGAAAATATGCATACCTGACGTTTAAGTTGCTTTGGAAGATTCTGCATCCCAACGACGGTGTAGACAGTCGGTGACTTCAGAACAATACTCTCTGCATTCACACATCTTTGAACCAACGAAGACACGTTTCCTTCAGTACCCTTGGTCTCTGATGAGCAGTCAAGAAGAATGCGATATCGCTCACTCTCATCCAAAAAGCGGTTGGAAAGGAGCGTCTCCATTATTCGTATGCAAAGGCTGTTATCTGTGCCAGCAGCAAATCGGATGAGATTCTCATAGTCACCGATGTTTGCTTTGATGTTTCGCAGCAGTCTGTCTAACTTAGAAATATTCAGTCGTAACATATATTTCTTCGTTTTAGCAGCAAGGTATTTCCCAGCCGAGTGTTCCTGAACGAGTTTGTGATAAAACTCAATGGTCGTGGAAGTGGTCTTGTGGGATCGTGGGAGCCTTGTCGTTGGAATCGTAATGTTGGATAACAACCCAAGCTCACATGCCCTATCAAGGATAGCAGGAATCTTTCGGAAATCATGGGGCGTAAAAACTATTTTTTTAGAGTCGTCTATTAGACCAGCTAGAGCAACCTTACCCAGTTTACGAATGATTTCGATTAGTTCTTCTTTTGTTATTTTGTCTTTTGAATTTGATTTGGCATTGGCATGGTGCATCAGAAAATCATTCACACTGTCTAATAATTCTGTTTGAGTTGCAGTTTCAGTGTTCAACATGCCCTCGCTCCATAAGTGACAGACCATGAGACAAAATAAAGGTGTTTTAACAAGCTCATTAATCAGTGGTTGGTCATCAAGGTAAACCTTCAGACCATGTCCATGTCCAGGACAAGGATTCAAAGTCGAAGCAAAGAACTTGTCGATGTACTCTCGTGAGCTCTCTTGCGAGAATCCTTCGATCCACATCTTTGTGTATACCGTTGGAAGATCATCTTGATTGAAGAAGTTCTCTAGGTGAGGGCGTGTTGTTACAAGGACCCGACACTCCGGAAATTCCTCCCAGCGGATGACACTGACCATATTGCTCTCTGAGCTCCGGTTTGAAGAAGAAATACCGGCATACTCATCTAGTCCGTCTAGTATGATGTGACAGATTCCCTGATTCTCTCTAATGAAATTCTCCAGGCCCTCTGGTGTGAGATCATCAACATCACTCAAAACCTGGTCCTTAATTGCTTCTCCGATCGAGGTACGCCTACTTGTGTTTCGGAATTTCACAACAAACAGAAGAGGCAGATGTTCTAATGCTGACCCCTTTTCTCTGTGAACCCAATCGTAAGCCATCTTAGCGACAGCCGTGGTCTTCCCTCGTCCAGCTGGGGCCGAAATGAGGATTCGAGCTGGCAGTCTTCCGTTTACTTTCGTCGAGAAAATGTCAGCAACAGAACCCTGGAGTATTTCCTTTTTTTTCGTGTCTTGTCCACGAGCGTCCTTCGTCACCATTGTGACAACCGTGTGCATGTCTTTGAACTCAGCATAGTCACTTTTATCCCACGGTTTCATTGGAATTTTGCATAATTGATTAAGGTACTTATTCTCCAACTTTTCGCGACATCGTTGAACGGTCAATGATGGCGAGATCTTCTTACTGGAGATATCTGGAATGATGCAAGCATATGAGACAAAGTGACGTATTGTACTCCCATGATCTCAGCCCCTTTCCTCACGACCCAATTTGGTTCGTTAAATTTGTTAATATGTTGTTGTTTTAATACATCAGGTTTCATTGTTCAGACATGTTCCTCATTCCCCTTGAAGCAAAGGCCGGGAAACACACGCGAGGAAAATCCAACTTTAATAGCCAACTGCTCTGACATGAAGCAAACAAATTAAGAGAACCAGTCTGGCGAAATTTTAAACGAAATCGGAAAACTAATATTAAATAGCGTTTTGAGTTGTTTTAAGTTGCAATCCCTATACGTAAATGACGCAAGGGCATTTCAAATTGACAGAATCGATAGTGTTACGGTGATGTATAATACATCTTTCCCATTTTTTCCAACACACGGAATGACTAAAATGTCATAGAGACGACAGAGAGACAGATGATGAGTTGAGACGACCCTGTCCTTTACCAACTTCATACATTTCGATTAACAAAATTGTGCGCAACTTTGGTAGCTTCTAAATAAAAAATCATAACATATTTGACCTTGAATCATATTACACGGTAAATGGTAATTAATACCATGTTCATAATTGTACTACCGCGGATGATTAAGCAGCAGGCTTTTCAAAAATCATTGTCAAAATTATCATGTACCAAGTATAGGCTGAGGCAATAAACGTAGGTAAAAAGCCATTATGTGTGTGTTACCTCAGTTTAAAAAAAACAGTTGCTTACTTATTTACATTGACTAATAAACAGTGGATATGAAAAAGTATTAATATCTAATCGAACCCCAAAAAATACAGATTACAAACTAAATTTATGATACCTTCTTCGTTATGATTATAATATAATCATGACTTCTTTCGCATCCCTTGTTTCAGGTAACCCGTTTTATTGAGTTATATAACATTGATTAAGTTTATTTGGAACGTTATTGTTAAATGAAAGTTTACTGTACATTTCTGTAATACCTAACATCATAATATGTGTTTTTATTGCATTTGGGTTTAGTAACCTTTTATTTGCTATTCGAGAAAAGCACAATATGCACTTTACTTGTGTGAAATGGCGCAGTTGACAAGTTGGCAGAGATAATTTAGCTACCATGAGACATGAAGTTAGTAGAACGAAAAGGCGCGTGCAATATGGTTGACCTACATTCGATCTATCATGCCAAACTTGGTATGATTTTGACAACACTTTTTAAAGACCCTGGTGCTCAGTCACCCGTGGACTAAATAAAATGAATATGGTATCATTGGACAGAAACGAGTTACTTAACATAATAAATTAGATTTCATGAATATATTCTAATTTCATGTTTTCAATTTGTTTGTACAGGTATAAGTGGTGATTTAAAGCACTCTGCATGGCACTATTAGACCCACCTGGAATAATCGGTGTCCTATTGAGATATGTACTAGCAAGCATGACCAGCCCAGCGTCAATGAGAGCTTGTTTCAGTCTGATATGCTGGTCGCAGGGCTCCACGGTCTGTCTCCAGTCAAACAGCATGTCACGTGTTCCCTTGCAAGTCACCCGTCCTTCTATCCTATTGGTATCTGTGTATCTATTGATGTCTGCCACCGTGAATCCGAGTGTCCGTCCTAAGGCCTCCATCTGCTCGCCCGTCTCGATGTCTTCAGCCAGCTTGGAGAGAAGATTATCGGCAATACCTTCATGAGCCGCCATACCTTTGAGGAAAATAAACAAAAGTAAAGTTTAAGAAACTTATTATGAACATAGCTTCTTTATAGTGGGACAATAAATCAATGTTGTATGTCAGCAGGGCTGCATTCATCTTGGAAATTGTAACAATTATCTGTTATCAGTGTGTGTGCGGGGGTGGGGGCTTCGAAATGAAAAAAGTTTCTTTATTGTGCTTTAGCATAGAACCATGTCTTCAGCTAGTGATATGATAGACAGATAGATAGATAAGATAGATAAATGGATTTTATTAAGACCTTCATGTTTGGCAGTTAAAAGCTGAAATGAACATGAATTACAATACAAATTTCCAAAGAACATTCACATAATAATATGAGATACCAATAGGTCACTTCCGCAATGCACTCAAATGCAATCGAACGGAAATACCAACGAGCTTTCACACTCGCCCGCAGAGGGACACTGCACTCCAATAGCCATAACGCGGACCGCATACATCAGCCGCCGCTAGGCCGGGCAAGCTATAATGCTCGTCCAGCCCAGCAACGAATGCACGCAATCCGCGTCCCGACCACCAAAACACATTAGCCTCGGCAGGCGAATGCGATCATTCATCTCCAGGCACTCCACAAACACATGCATTTAATCTGAATACATTAGAGAATGGTATCGATTAAAACATTAAAAATATAAATCTGAGGGTATTTTTTGTTTAAAGACAAAGAGTTAAATGTGTATAGTTCATACTAATTAGGATAAATACATTGTATTCTTCATTGCAATGTGCTGTATATTGCACAAATATTTCTTATTTCTTACTTCCAATAGAAAATATTAATATTAAGATATTATTAGCTCGATTTCGTGGACAGGTTCCATAATGCTGTGGAAAATCATGATATACAGGCAATACATTATGTTTGCTTTTTAAAGCAAAGATTTGTGTTACTTGATCCAAACATTGGTACCTTACAACACGAAGGGTGATCTTTTCATTTAAATAACCGTAGCAAATCTAATCACATTAAAAAAAATATATATGCAAAGAGAAAATGCAGTTGTTTTCATTTTTAGTTGACATACCGTTGTGTGCCTCCTTCATGCACACAGAGAAAAATGTGTTCTTGGGGAGTAAAACGAAATTGGAAAAATAGGGCGCCCCCTATTACCCCCTTTTAGGGAGTAAAACACGGAAATACGCAAGAGTGTACAGAATAGTCATTTGAGGGGTGTAATTTTACCCCCTATTTTTGGCTGATGAGCTCCGATTGGAGTGCATATGCGCATACGCTACAGCAATGGCGCATCGTGTCGATATAGTTACTGTCAAATGAAGAAACATTAGCATCATTTACATATTTTAGTCATGTTGGGGGAATTATCATGTTTTATTTGGGCATATTATTTGTGTGAAAGTTATCTGACCAAGAATAAGGGGTTGTACCGAAGGTTATATTTGATAATTTAATGAAATTAGCAGAAGTGTTGTTTTATCAACTAGTACATAATTGCCTTCTTATACGTGTAAGTAAAGGGAGGATATTCGAGAAGGCAGGATTGTGTGTTTAGATATTGCCACTACATTTGATCTGATACCAGGCCAGCCTCACCGAGGCTAACTTTAAGTTGGTTCTTGCAGTCTGTACTTGTGTTGAGTTCACACTAATTGTTGTATAACTCGAGATTCTGGTCTGATTTCTTTAGAACAGTGACGTGATTACGAAGGATGGATGACTGATTGCTCAAAGGAAGATCAATTGGTTGATGCTGTGCACAAGAAGGGTGTAGATTTACTCCCCACAGGATGTGGAATCGATCATATAGGGTATAACATTCAACCCCACGGGTGTAAAATTGAATCCATTTTTCATGAAAAAGGAACCAAAAGGTGTTAATTAACTCTTATCAAGCCACAGGGCTATTCCCCATTGTGCAAAGCCCCAAATCACGGAGTGCCAAGTTTATATTGAGATAATCTGATTAACGCGATGGTTCTATGAATAGCGAGTGCAAAACACATAGCACAGTCCAATGAGCATGAACAAAAACTGCTGCTACGAAAGTGTGCACGCACCCACATTGCAGCGTAGCAATAGCTTGCTCGCATGTACAAAGCACTATAACGATAGTGTGCATGCACCCTCATGGCAGGTTGGGTGCAAAATTCACTCCTTAAAGGGTGTAAAATCATAACCTTGGGGTGCAAATTGACACCTTCTTGTGGGGTGTAAATTTACTCCCTGTGGGTGTCACTTATGCGACAAGTATTTACTCCCTATAGGGAGTAAATCTAAACCTCTTTTTCTCTGTGTGTGAATACAACGCGACAAAGACTTACATATATCTTGATTTCATTGCCTTGCATTCATTACTCATTTTCCTGCGTCATCTTTGTTGTGTCATCTAGTTATTAGGTAATGTTCAAATCAATGAAAACAAAGGCTCTTAGTAAATATATTATCATCATCACAATCCACGAATATCACAATTTTATTGGATTATCAAACAGATAGTCGAATCCATTCTTTTTTTCCTCCCACTGCTTTTTCATGGTCTCTCTTAGTCTATATATTTTTCTCTGTGTGTGTGTGTGTGTGTGTGTGTGTGCGTGTGCGTGTGTGTGTGTGTGTATGTGTGTCTGTCCGTCTCTCTTTCTCTATAGATGTCATACATGTATGTAACTCATTCTTCGTTAAACGGAGAGTTTCAATCCAGAAGGTGCTACATTTTAGCGGGGATCTTTTAAAAAGTATATCAATGACTTTTTAGTTATCAGTTTTTATAGAAAGGTATTACATCCTCTTTTACGTGTTTAAATTTATATATCATAGGTATGTTGCCTCACATAATGTTTATCATCTTTAAACAAATCAATTAATCAATTATATAATTTCAGAAATGTTCATGATTCTGATTTATGTAGATTAAGCTCCTTTATTAAGAACATGGGTGTCGATCCCGGGGGGATGGGGGGATATATCCCCCCCCCCCCCCCAATATTTCAGGTGGGGGGATGGCCTGTACAATCACCCCCCCCCCCCCCCAATAATTCACTATCAAAAAAAAAAAAAAAAGATTTTTTTTTTTATGAGAACCCGATGAGAGTAGTTAATGGTTATTACTCGCCAGATGACCATCAATATACAAATTTTGCTATCTCATTTTCATAATACATACATATATACGAAGTAAATGAGACAACTGTATATGAGACAAGAATAAATTGAATTCTCGCTCATACGGCTTCATCAGGAATTGATGAATTTATTCAATTTGTTCAATCAACAGCATCATAGAAATGCAGTGCGCCAAATGCAAAGACGCAGCGTTAAAAGCGCAAAAGTAGCAATCTGCAATGCACATCAGACAATCCTGGACAGTATGAACTCTGTGACGAATTCATGTCGTGATGAGATCGGAGACAAGGAGAAATATTAATTAATAATATTAATTAATATGACTTATAAGATAGTTCACTAGTTGTTATGTTGTTTCCGTTCACCCTTTTTAAAATTCACGTCATTGTATCTTTATTTGTTTGTTTTTCACTCATTTTATTTCCTGATATTTCCTAAAATATTTTTATTTTTGCTTTATTGAAATGCTGATGTAGGCCTATGTCAATGGCGTACTGGTGGGGGGGAGCTTGGGGGCGCTAGTCCCCCCCCCCCCCCCCAAAAAATAAAAATAAAAAATAACATCCAACCATGACTAATTTTCAATTTCATAAAAGTGATTTATAAATGTTTGTGATATCACATGATTTTCAACAAAATTCGCATTTCTCCATTTCTGTTTCAAACTGACACATTCCCAAATAGTCAGGAAGAGCATATATTTTGTACAGTCACTAATGGGCCTTATTAGTGGCAGTTAACACTAACAGTAGTATACAATTCCTTTCTAGAAGCTATTGCGACAAGCACTCGGGCTGTGCATGCAAAAATTTGCTTCTCTAATAATACGTACATCATGTGGGGAAACTGAATTCAGACAACGATTAATATAGAGAACAGTACAACGAATCGTCTTCTTTCTCTAATAATTTAGTGAAACGGCAAAGCTTCCGCGCTACGCGCGGGATGGGCGAAAATGAATACAGACAAGGATTAAGAGTAATAATTAATTGAAACGTCAAAGCTTCCACGGGAGGGCGCGGGGAATTGCGCTCAGACAAGGACACGGTACAACGAATTGTCTTCTGTCTCTAATAATTTAATGAAACGTCAAAGCTTCCGCGCTTCGCGCGGGAGGGGGAAACTGAATTCAGACAAGTCGAGAATGGTACATCGAATCATCTTCTTTTTTTAATAATCTAATGAAACGTCAGAGCGTCCGCGCTACGCGCGGAGGGAGGGGAACTTGACTCAAACAAGGATTAAGAGTCGAGAACGGTCCAACGAAACGTCTTCTTTTTCTAATAGTTTAATGAAACTTCAAAGCATCCGCGCTTAGCGCTGGATGGGTGGGGGGAATCGCGCTCAGACAGGGACACGATACAACGAATCGTCTTTTTTCTCTAATAATTTAATGAGAAGTCAAAGCTTCCGCGCTTCGCGCAGAAGGGGGGAAACTGAATTCAGACAAGGATTAAAAGTCTAGAATGGTACATCGAATCATCTTCTTTCCTTAATAGTCTAATGAAACGTCAGAGCTTCCGCGCTACGCGCGGAGGTCGGGGAACTTGATTCAAACAAGGATTAAAAGTCGAGAACGGTCCAACGAATCGTTTTCTTTCTCTTATAATTTAATGAAACGTCAAAGCTTCCGCGCTTCGCGGGGGAGGGGAAAAACTCCCCCCTCCCTGCACCCAACCCCCTAAAGAGCGCGCTTTGTAAGTGATTCCCACGCTTTGCGTGCTCACTACCGCCCCCCTAAAATGAAATCCTGGCTACGCGCTTGGGGAGGGGAACTTGATTCAAACAAGGATTAAAAGTCGAGAACGGTCCAACGAATCGTTTTCTTTCTCTTATAATTTAATGAAACGTCAAAGCTTCCGCACTTCGCGGGGGAGGGGGAAAACTCCCCCCTCCCTGCACCCAACCCCCTAAAGAGCGCGCTTTGTAAGTGATTCCCACGCTTTGCGTGCTCACTACCGCCCCCCTAAAATGAAATCCTGGCTACGCGCTTGGGGAGGGGGTGCAATCTGCCACACGCTTCTACCTCTTGGTTGCTTTGATCCATTGCCGAAAATATTATGGCACCTATCATCCCCCCCAACCACGGACACAAATCGACACCCTTGATTAAGAATGAAGTTGCGTTTGACTGTTTTCTGTTTGTTTGTTGATGTTTGTTTGGTTTTGAAGAAACAAAATCTTCTGGAAACAGCGCTTTTAGATGTTTCATCTAAAAAAGAGCTTAATCTAAAAAGATCGTTGAAATAATATTATATTTTAAACTTAATGCAATTTTGCGCTGATCATCTAGGCTGGCAATTGTACCGTATAAATTAAAAATCATGAAACTTAAAGCTATGGTAACAAAGGTTCGTACGAACGATGCGTTCGAACGAATTCCAGAGTTCGTAGAGATTCGTAGATGTGGCAAAGATGCTTCAGTCCTTCTTACGGCGTTCGTACGAACGCCGTTTAGATTTTCTTTGTTTTTTCCTTAAGGATGCCTTGAGTTCTTCTTATGTCAGGCTTACGGCCATCTTACGAGTTGTTGTTCTCGCAAGATGGTCGTACGTGTAACTGACGGCATTCTCAAATCATTCGTAAGAAGATATCCTACGATTTGTTGTATATTTTTGTCGGGCTGCAAAAAAGCGCTGCATAAATTGCATCAATTGTCTACATACACCTTACGAGCACCTTACGAACGCCTTACGCACGTCAAGAGTAGTTCGTACGAAGGCCATACGAATCTCCGTTCATTAGGAGTTCTTACGAACGCCGTAAGAGCCCTTCCCTATGAACAACTTAAGGCGTTTTTACGATCATCGTAAGAATTTGAGGCTTCTAGAATTGCCTTTCGACCCTACGAAATGTACGAAGATCGTGCGTGGTTCTTACGATGTTATTACGACGCTCGTATAGCTGCCTTACGAAGAGGGGTTTCGTACGAGGTTTAACAAAATCTTGGACAAGACCATCGACCAGTCTGCGAACTTCCGAACGGTCTACAAACGATTTACGAACGCTGGTTTCGTACGGCCTTCTTAAGATAATCTAACGAAATGGTCTGAAAATCGTTCGTACGGCGTTCGTACCAGTTCGTAATCTGTGACCGAGGCTTTTAGCAATAGGAAACGTGATTAAAATTAGTGATCAAATCGCCACAATAGAATCAACTCCGTTCGGAATAAAAACGAGTTTGAATGTAGCCCCTTTGGAATGAAACCAAAAATTGTTATCGAAATGGACTAACTTTCAACAAACACGTTTTTAATATGCAATACAAAGTGCAATTGCTTCCTATTGTGTTTTACGCGTATATTTATAAAGGAAAAATCAATTTCTGTCGAAAGTGTATTCATCACCTTTCGGAAAAAGCTCTTCATATACATATACATGTATAGATCAGAGACAAAATTAAGTTACATACAATTTCGAGATGTACTCACTTAGTTGGATGTTGGATTCTGACCAGTAAAGTTGATGATTGTAGAATCTAGTGAAGATTGACCTGACAAAGCTGAGTAATGGGCTAATGTAGCTTTCTTTCAGCTCTCTTCATTGGTAAAAGGTTCAGTATTTCGGCAGGTTTATTGGCAACCAGTCATACAATCTTGGCTGAGATTGATGACACACAAAAAGGAATTTTAATTACCAGGCCTATTTTTTAAAGTAAAGTATGAAACGCAAACATGTACAGAAATGTTGATAAATAGTAGTCCTTTATAATGATTTCCTCTTCATGAAATGAGAATAATACAAAATTGTGTCAGTGCAAGAATGTTCCTTCGCAGGTAAGATGGACGTATTTCTTCGATCTTCGGAAGACCTGTTAATCGCTCATGAAGAAGACTTTATGCGGCACTGATAGTTGCTAAATTCGCTGTGCTAGATATTAACACCAGACAGTCACTTTCCAACGCCCAATAAAACATCTACATGGCATTATGCATATGAGATCTCTTCCAACAACCAATCAGATTGAATGCCGCGTTTCCTTTATTGCCAGTTTTGCACACGGTTTTATGTCACATGGCACCAGGGCAACATTGATAGTTGTTAAATTCGCTGTGCTAGATATTAACACCAGACAGTCAATTTTCAACGCCCAATAAAACATCTACATGGTATTATGCAAATGATATCTCTTCAAACAACCAATCAGATTGATTGCTGTGTTTTCTTTATAGCCAATTTTGCACACGGTTTTAGGTCACATGGCACAAGGGCAATATAACTACCCTTGATGCGAATGTAAACGAATATAAGTATAATTGTATAGGTGTCGTGGTATAGTGCATACGCCGTCTGACTGTGAATCACTTGGTTTGCGATTCGAGTCCCACCGCGGCACTATTGACCTTCATTTGCCTCTCTCCACCCATGTGTTGAATAAGTACCGGAAGGAAGGAATTCATTGAATCCAGTGAGCACTGAAATCGATAGCCTAGCAGGATTAGTATTGGGGCGCCTTGAACTCCCTATGTGGTGGATATGTGTCATACAAAACTATCCATTATTGTTAGGCTATTACATCTTGTGACCTAAATTTGCAATGTATCAATGTTCGCGGATTAAAGAAAGAAAGTATATATATATATGTGTGGTCGATCATGCCCTACCTACAATCGTTATATTATGGAACTTGTCCTTAATTCAAAATGAAAAATCACAGTTTAGCTTGTAGTTTTTGCCCCTTTTTAGGGGGGCGAGGTGGGAGCTTCGCTTACAACTGCATTTCCAGATTATACATTTTTATGAAAGTTTCTGATAGTCAGAGAGTACACTTGTAAAGACCTTTCATATTAAACGCTTAATCTATAATAGTATTAGCGTAAGTAAAAATGTAATACACCAACAAGGAAGTGGTGTAGCTGTGTAGGAGAACGGCAACAAAGGTATAATACGCGTTTTCACTGAACTCTACGCTTTAAAACAAGAAATGCGAAGCGTACTACACTTCACGGCATCATATATACAAAAAGGAGGGAGCCTTTTCTATTTCTTTGTTGGTAAATTGTATTTTGCTGAGGGACTTTAAACAGCAAAAACATCAACAACGATGACGACGAAGACGACGACAACATATTTTAAGGACTGTTTTGATACGATGATGATTGAAAGCAGCGGGAGGCAATGTTTAAATTATGCAAACTCAGGAAGACAGAATTCGCCACCTTTTTTTATCAAGTGGTACGTTTATAAAAAGGCTTAAATCCTCTGTTTGGAGAATCGACATGTGTAATACCGGTATAAAATTATTATGGCTTTACAATCGCGAAAGTTTTGATGCAAATAAGCAAATAAATGCAAAATAAAGTAGGGTAGCCCCGATAAGAACTAATTTGATTGAACTAAGATACAATATCAACAGATCGATTCAGGCAAAGTCCATCCAGGTACAAACTAGTATAACAAATGAATAAGAATTTGTCACTCAAAGTGCTACTACTTATAATATTGATACTACTACTACACCTACAACAACAACAACAACAACAGCTACTACTACTACTACTAACAAGGACCATGACTACTACCTCCATTGTTGCTGCTACTACTTCTTCTATTGATACTAGTAATGCTACTTCTACAACAATACCAACAACTACTACTACTACTACTACTTATATTGATACTAGTACTGCTACTTCTACAACAACAACAACACTGACTATTACTAGAATAGTTCTACTGCTGCTACTACTGCTGCTACTACTCCCATATATTACTGCATATAATAATGCTACTACTTCTGCTACTAGTACTACCACTACTACTACTACTACTACTACAATGACTGATACTGGGGTAGTCGTTGAAATCATGAACGAAGGCAGAAATAAAATGAACTCCTCCCCCCCCCCTCTCTCTCTTTATCTCCCTCTGCCTCTCTCTCTCTCAATCTCTCTATCCTCATGAACGAAGGCAGAAAGAGAATGAACTCCTCTTTCCCCGCTCTCCCTCTCTCTCTCTGCCTCTCTCTCTCTCTCTCTCTCTCAATCTCTCTACCCTTCTCTCTTTGTATACATGCATCTATGTATATATTTAAATAAAATGATCACCTGAGTCATCCATTTTGGAAGAAAAAGCAGAGTTTTATTTTTGTCTTTGAACAAATTGAGAAAGAAACGTTTGAGTAATGATGGCTGCCCCAGATATTGGGAAATTGCTTCATTAATAGTATATTCATTAAATTATAGGTAGCATTATACCCATGCACTCCCAATGTAAAATGTCGCGCTACCCCTTTCCCCTCCCTCACCACTACCACCACTACCAGCGTTTGTCGATTTCTGGATCTGCTAGGAAAATGACTACCTTCATAATTATTCATCCAAGTTTTCTCATGTAAATGAACAGAAAATAGAATAGGCCATTTTCGTAATTTAACCAAATTTGATGCATAAGTCTTGGTGAAGTGCCTCAATAGAAATTATTTCATTCACCTGATAAGAATAATAGTATTTCAATAGTCAGAATGCAATATGCATATATTAATTGTTGCTAGGTAGGTCAAGCCATAATGTTTGTCCCAAATTGCAACAATTAATGTATGCAGTTCAGATTCTGTCTATTCAAATACTATTATTCTTATCAGGTGAATGAATTAATTTGTATTGAGGCACTTCACCAAGACTTATGCATCAAATTTGGTTACATTACGAAAATGGCCTATTGTATCGAAATGTGATGATAACCTCTGATTTTTTGTTTCGAATAGTCATTCAGTGTACTTTCATGAAAGTTAAATTGGTAGAAAAACATAAGGATTGCGAAATGTACTTTCAGCTTCTATTCATTGATATGATATTTTTTACATAATAACGCAGAGATCAATATCTCTAGCATCCGTTGCGAGGGATAATACATTTATTGCGGGTATTGGGATAGTTTCTTACTGTTACATTAGTCTTAAATACTAATTTATGATGATTTGGTATAATTCTTTGAATCTCAAGTATGCTTTCAGCACGCACCCGGCCTACCGGAACATGCTTTACATCCGCTTTGAAATGGACTGATGATATAACCTCTGATTTTTTGGTTTCGAATAGTCATTGAGTGTAATTAAGCGAAATTCAATGTAGTAGAAAAACATAAGGATTGCGAAATGCACTTTCAGCTTCTATTTCCTCATATAATATTCTTCACAGAATAACGCCAAGATTAATATCTGTAGCATCCGTTATGAAAGGTTTTACATTTATTTCGGTTTTGGGGATAGATTCTTTACTGTTACAATAGTCTTAAATACTAATTTCTTATGATTTGGTATATTCCTTGAAAGAGGATCTTAAGTATACTTTCAACACGCACCTGGATGTCGGAACATGCTGTACATCTGCTTTGCTCGATCCCATGTAGTCTGTACAGGAATATCACGAATTATGTACTATAATAGTTTTATTCGTATCTTTAACAAAATGAACATAGACATAAGTGAATGCGATTTTTCTTTCACTACCGTCACTTCGTGAAAATAGGGACGATATGACAATCACTTGCATAATACATTAGGTAACATGAAAACAATATAAATATATAAATAAGATATACGAGGTCAAGGGAAACTGGAAAGAGGAGGAGAAGATATTGCAAGAGAGAGAAATATAGAGTGAGAGAGAGAGAGAGGGGGGAGGGGGGAGGGAGAAACCGACAAGCAGAGAGAAGGAGATGAAGAGAGAGAAGGTGAAAGTGCTGATAAATTAAAATAAATGAAAAAATCACCGTAAACATGCTACATAATGCCTGGATTACATTTGCCCCGGGCGCCGTACGATAAATTAGTCTACGGTTTTTCGTAGACATCGTAGGAGGCTACGGGCTACGATGTTTGTGTTTACCGGCTGACCGGATCACATCCGTACAGAGGCTGTTCGGAGAATGTACGGAAATCGTGCAATTTCAGTGCAACACCGGTGCAGTCTCTGCAACCTCCGTACGTAAATCTTACGGAGCTCGTGCAGATTCGTGCAGAGGTTGCGCGGAGAAGCCGCGGTGACCGTGCAGTCTCCGTGCAGTTTTTTCGGCGTCTGAATCCGTACGAAAGTCTCACGGCCGCCTCCTGCCTCTGCGCAGAGGCTGCACGGAAAAGGGGATACGGGCAGGATACGGGCTCCGTAGACTAATCGCAGGCCAAAGGTAATCCAGGCATAAGATACCCCATAACACAGAACTACTCAAATACGGGTAGCATCATACAAGAGTAAGGAGTGGTGAAGAGAATGGGATAAATAGGGGGGGGGGGGTGACGGGGAAAATAGTAACATAAGAGTAGCTATACTTACCCGACAATCTATACGTGACATGTATAGAATGAATTGATTTTGAGAGACAGATGATAAACAGCAGGAAAGAAATATATCAAATGCGTTGATCCAAATCGAGAGATAACGGAGGAGAGAGACAGAGTCAGATATAAAGAGAGACAGAAAAAAAGAGAGAGAGAGAGGGAGAAAGAGGGAGAGATAGGGAGACAGAAATCGAGGGGGGTGGAGAAAGAAGGGGGGGATAGAGATATAAAGAGACAGCGAAAGAGATTTTTTAAAAGACAGAGAAAGAGAGCAAGAGAGACAGGGAAAGAGAGAGAGAGAGAGAGAGAGAGAGACACACAGACAGAGACAGAGAGTCAGACAAACAGACGCGCATAGGGAGAGGAGCACAAATACTATTCAGTATAGAATGAGATCTAAAAACAACACTGCACGCATTTAACTTGAAGATTATAGCATGACGCATGTACAAAAATTATGTGTCGACAATATAAAGAAAAGTATTTTAAAGTCTTGTATCTATTGATTAATCTTTATGCATTCATTTCATTCATTTTGGGAAGGGTATCCCAAATCAACATTAATTGCTTTTCACCAGGACCCTTTTATTCCTTTTTAACAGCGCCCTCAACCCATGTGTCGTGAAGCTCTGTCAGGTGTGCCATGAGGTCGGCCAAAACATAACATCTGTACATTTGAACATGCTATTTTTCTTAAAGATTTATGTCTTTATAAAATTAGGAATGTCGACAGTCACTCTTCACATTATAATTAACACACAATTAATTCTCTATTTTTTTCTCGTTAGGTTGTGGTAAGGCGAGTCTCGAGATTAAAACGAAGGTTGAGAAGCGCTGTTGTATCAGATATATTTATATTAATGTATGAATGAAAACAGGGCCCTTGCTTAGCTTGAAGATGGATATAAGCTGAAGGCAAAGATAAAACAACACAAAATTAATCGCAAAAATGAAAAACTATTAAAATGGTAGGCCTATTAGTCCTTTTACCTTTAAACTAAATTATGAGAGCATTTATCGTGTTTATTAGTAGTAAAGCCCTTTAAGTTTTGTTGTTGTTTTGATCCTGATGGCGCTGGTGTTATTGTTTTTCGTTTATTGTTTTATTTTCTTTCCCTCCTTATTGTTTTATAATGAGCGTAGTGTCAGATTAGATTAGTACAACAGGTTACTGCTCGTTTTAAGTTGCAAGGTATGTGCTATCTCCCATTCAGTTTATGTTATATTTCCGGCATGGATATTTATTTATGAATGATATTTGGTATGCATGAACTTGACGTCATGGGTAAACTATTGAATCGAGGTACCCATGCATGTCCGTGCGTGCGTCATGAGGGACTGAAGGTGTTCATGTGCGTGCAATATGAATTGAAGGTGGGATAATTTTGTTAGAGACCGATTCTCTGATTAAGTTCTTCATGTGCTAAATGCCTATGGAAGTCTTTTCGCGATTTGTTTCTCCATTCCATACTTACCTGAACACACTCTGATTTCTTGCTTTAAATAGTCATTAAGTGTACTTTAGTGAAAGTTAATGTGGTCTTCACTGTATCTATTTGATATCCTCTTCCAGCAAGTATGCCTTCAGCCCGCAATGTCAGGTGACCTTGTTCATAATGATGCGTGTTATATGAAAAGAGGGTGAGATCTTTCTAAAAGACCAAATCACCCATTGAGTTTATACATGTGTTATGTCCCGACCAAAGCGGCAGATCACCTAATTCGTGACGAATTGAATGTCTAGTTGTGTTGTTATTGTTGCTTCACTGCATACAAATCACCTTCAGACATTTGTATTCGTTGAATGATAAAGATAATGTACTGTATTTGTGTTTGTGAATAACATGTGATGCATTCCATCTCATACAATAGGGCGATCAAATTGATGCAAGTGTCAAAGTGTAGACCCACATATTCATGTATATGTTATATGAAAGTTACATAATAGATAGAGAAGGGATAATTGATAGGTTATATTCTAAAAAGGGCACAGTTCGTTATTGTGAAATTGTGGGTATAATGCCTTCGGCCTTTAAGTTATTGGCTTCTACATATCTTCGTGGTGGTAGAAATACGGTATTCGGTACTACACAAACTATTCCAATTCTTTGAAACTTAACATGTCTCTTTTAAATGTCCGCAAAAAACAAACACTATGTAAACGACAATTGGAAATACATGTATAGATAAAAGTATATATCTTAAAGGGGAGTTATAACGAAAGGAAAAGGGAGACTTATCCAAAATTTCGTAGTTAAACTGTTTATTAGTTATGTTTTTTTCTTTCATTTCAACTTTAAAGGAGGTCAAGTGCTAGAGACATATTCACGAGCGGAGAAACAAAAGATGCCAACCACTCGCACGCTCAAAAACACACACACGAAGGGTGCGGGAATGTGTGCGTGTCAGTGTGTATGTTTTAAAGGATGCATTTATATTCTTTCTGGGCAGCCTGTACATGAGCAAAACCACTGCCATGACTACAATTTCCGTAGATCATTTCCGCTGCATCTTCAAGTATTTTTTTTTATTTAGGGGGGGGGGGGGGCTGGGATTGACGGGGCTGTACGTCGGCACCATGCTCAATAAGCTAAATGAGGCTAATGGAAAGAGGGATTAACTGATTGTGTTCGTCAAAAGAAGAATGAGAGAGAGAGAGAGAGAAAGAGGGAGCGTAAAGAAAGCGAGTTTGTGGAATTAGGGTATAAATAAAAGAATGAGATCAATTAAAATAGAAATAGAGAGTGAGATAGAAATTAAATGAGCGAGTGGGAGAGAGAAACTAAATAAAGTGAGTGGGTGAGAGCGAGCCAAAACTTCGGGGAGAAATCCTACATTAAGCTGCCCTCCCCCCCCCCCCCCCCCCCTCCCCCCTCCCCGATTGGCTTGTGGTTGCATGGTTGCTTTGAAACGGTTACTGGCATGGATCCTTACTTTAATAATATATATTGTTCAGGGGGTAAATTAATAGATTATCACCCTCGGAACAATAGGTATAAAGTAAGTATATACGCTAATTGATACGGTATCAAACTAAACTATACTCATTTGACCGGGTAGTTGATATCACATCCAAATATGGTCATGAGTGAAATATGCTGATTGCAAACCTCGTAATCGATGTCACGTGACGAGCTTCGCATTAATTATAACTTTGTATCGTGTGGTTGTTGTAAATAGTGTACCTTTGATCGAGTGCATGCAAGCTTGCTCACCCTACAAATTAACCTAGGAGAAAAGAAGAAAAAAATGCGTTTATACGGACGTAGTTGTAACTATAGTAATTATTACTACTACTACTAAAAAGCTACTGCACGTCTATAAGTATTATTCTACGATTTCTAAAATGAACAAAGACACTTATGACAATAGGAAAGGGGCATGTACAAGGGCTGAAAAAAGAGAACGGTCTCTTATAATAAAACGAAATGGCCACTTGTCAGAAGGAAAAGGGGTACTTTTTAAAAGAAAATGGGGCACGTTCAAAATAAAAAGGGGCTCTTATTAGATGTGAAACAGAGGTGTTATGAGAAAGGGACAGATGCAAGTATCAGAAGAAAACACAAATAGAAGGGAAAATGGGCGCACGTCAACGTCAAAACGGACACTTATCATGATGGGAAAGGGGGCATTTTTGAGAAGGTGGAGGGCTCTTATCAATAAAGGAATGGGGGCACTCATCACAAGAAAAATAGGGTTAGGGTTAGAAAGAAAAAGGGGATACGTGTCAAAATAAAAGGGACACTTCGGAAAGCAGAAGGGGAACCTCCCAGAGTCAGAATTGAATAGATGCAATTATAAGACGTAAAGGCGGTACTTATCAGAGATGGTAAATGGCCCTTATAATGAGTACCCACCCCCTTCCCCTGGTGTGCCCCCTCTAAATTAATATCACATAACGTCAACAAGTCTTTTTAAACGCGAACAAATTTTGGACTAATTATAAAGACACTGTTTGACAGTTGTCTCGCTCCAACGAATTAACACAAAAGAGATATCCATTTCTGACGGGTTTCAATGTTGCACTGCAGGGGAAGCAGAGCGTCTTTCAAAGTAGGGATTCACCGACAAAAAGTGCACTTTCTGCAAAAAGAAAGGGGCACTTACAAAAGGGTTACCTCAAAGCGGAGAGAAAACAATTTTTAGTAATTGGTATACACGCCCTGCTTTGTCCTATGGATGATTTCAACATTTTCGCTTTACTGCTTCAGCACTATACTTTGCAGATGTCTGTGATTGTCTGAAGATTCATTTGCGAGCGAGCATAGCAAGCGAGCAAAATATTATGACAGGTGAAGCTGCACACAATTTAAGGGACAATAATATACTTCAAGCGACCGAGAGCATGTTATAATTTTGTTACTGAATGAGAAAGGCCTTTCATAATTGCAAGCGAGTGTAGCAAACAAGTTTTGGGGAAATTCGAGAACAAAAATGCTCTTATATATCTTATTGTCCCTTACATTTTGTGCAGCTTCGCCAGTCATACTTGTATAAAGTTACCCAATAACATATGGATAGGTAAAATCATAGCTGAAAAGGTAAAAACTTATATTTGGTTAACTAATAAATAACAAGGGAGTAATTCATTAAAAAACACACTATAGTACTTGACAATCTATTTTATTTATGCAAAAGCTTTACCGAAGAAGAACATTAACTTATTTTATACAATTTTGACAATCGTAGTTTAAAAGAAAATAGCTGGTTACTGTACTGAAATATTTCATTACAACGCGCACGCAGGAAGGAAGCATCCATAATTTTGAATAAATGTACACGTACATATTAAACGAGTTCGTATAGTACGTCACGTAACCAAGAATATGGTGAATGGTGTTGGTATACTGCTCATAATGCTAAGAATACCTTGCTTTCTACCCTCTCATGCATCTTGGTGGGGGATCTTGTAGAGTAATGGGTAAGAATGCAATAAATACCTCTGAATAACTGGAGTTAGTTTTAGGGTTGAGGTCTCTTTTAAGTTCGCATCTCGTGAGCCCACATCACTTAACGTTACGCACTGGGTAGTGTAGAGTTCATTGACCGAAGCATGCCGCGTGTTTGTGTATGTTATCTACAAGTATGTTCTATTTTGATCACCGGAACGCTTAAAAAAAAATCATATCATAATAAATTTCCTGTTTTTAAGTTCCTGAAATAAATGAAGATAAAAGGCATGGAAATGAAGATATGAGTCTAAAAGTTGCGACAAATTGGAAAGATGTCATTTTTAAATCTCACTTAATATAATCCTTTCCGAGTTTTTGTTCTCTCGACTGTTCAGTAAAAGCAATGCTATAGTTAAGCAGCGGTTAAGTAGCCAGGAGTTCTCGGGTTCAAATCCAACTCCACGCGCTAGTTCCCAACGGAAAGCATTAATCTACTTTAATTGGCAAAGTCCCTCGGAGAGGACTTAAAACTGTCGATATCCTGATTGGTTACATGCAAGCATGCACATGCGTTCTTAGCTGCCAGATTAAGGCAAATCATCAAACAACCAAACAACAACATGGTGATGAGAAGTTCATCCTAGCCAACTTCAAAGCAAGTCGGGTTATTTTAAATGGTACGTATCAAACGCAAAGATTTACACAAAAACTCTTGATCAAAAGTAGTCCTTTATAACGATCTTCCCTTCATGACATGAAAATAAAGAATATTGTGTTAGGCACTCTAAACTCACCGAAATAATGGACATTGTAAACATAGTGACATGACAGACGTAACGATATCATAATGTGTCGTAATTAACACACCTATTTGAAAAGAATCCCTGGCATTTATATTTCTGTCTTTTTTTTTCTTTCTTTCTTTCTTTTCTTTCTTTTCTTTTCTTCCCTTCTATTTTTTTTCTTTGTTTGATGATGATGTTTGTACCTGACTGCTAAAGAAAGCATTGTATGCTTGTTAGATAACAACGAGCGGACATACGCTTTTAAGTTCTCTCCTAGGGACTTGGTATTAAATGAGGATGAATGCCTTACCAAAGGACATGAGCGTATTGACTTGGTTTCGAACCCGAGACCTCCCGGTTTTGAGGCCACTGCCCTACCACTCAGCCATAGCGCCTCTTTTCTTTAGTCACGTTGCTTTCTTTATTTTGGTCTTAAATGTCTTCCTCTCCATTTGTTTTCTTCAATGTTTTATTTAATATTTTTCAGATTTTGGAAGGGGGGCCAGTTCGCAATTGTTCTTAGAACGAAACAAGAGACAATACTTTTTAATTTGTTTCTGTAATCATCTAAACAAAAGCATTTAAAATATGTAGTATGTTCAAGCACTCTGATCTTGAATGTATTTTGCAAAGTGACAGAAGCATGATTATAACACTGTAACAATAATGTTATAAAGGGGTTTTCAGTTTGTTCTCAAACTTTGCGCGGGAATAAAACACATCCTGATCTTTTTTCAGCATAGCTTTCACCGCAACGTACAGCTTACTCTGTTTTTACATAAATAGATGATGGGAGCAGTAGGCAGGGTCAGAAAGAAATTAAAACTAGTATTACACATCCAAGATCAGACAAGTAAAGCCCACATAACACTGTAAGAGCACCATTTTAGGTGTATGCTGCTTCAAATTTTGGAATGATATAGAAGAAGATATATTATTTCAGGAAGAGCTAAAAACTGAGACTTGACCCTGCTAACGGCCCGGTCACACAGAGGGGACGCATGGGGGACGCACGGCCGGCGCATGGAAAATTTGCAATTTTGGCCAGTGCGTTGTCGTTCGCTAGGCGTGCGTCATCACTCGTTACTCGTTACTCGTTCGTCGAGCGCGCTGGACCCACGCTATGCATTCGTCGTCATTCGCTGTGTGCGTCGGGATTTTTTGAGCATGCTCAAAAGTGTGCGCGGATCGAGCTCGACGCATGAATGTACACGCCAAAGGCACGCCAGACGTGCGTTGTATACGCACAGCGCCCTAGCTACACGCTGTGCATTTTAAAAGCTTTAAAAGCTTTTCCAAAATCATGACAAAAGTAACGCACACGGCCTTTTCCGATTTCCAATGCGCTGGCCGTGCGTCGTAGAACGCGATGCATGCGTGGACCGTTCGTCCAGCGCGCTAGCAACACGCTGTGCATTCGTGGAAGTTGTTAACATGTGCGCTCTGGGTACGGTCTGTATGCGCACTGTATGCGCCCTGTATGCGCTCAGCGCGCTAGCAACACGCTATGCATTTGGTGTCCGCTCGCTGTAGCTACGACAAAAGTTGGGCGCACGACAACGCACTGGCCAAAATTGCAAATTTCCAATGCGCTGGCCGTGCGTTCCCCATGCATCCCCTCTGTGTGACCGGGCCTTAACAAAAATATCTTGAATGACCTCTAGCTTAAAATGTTACCATATGTTATTTTTATGGTTATGTGGTACCTGGTCACATGTATTTTCGAAAATCTAATCGTAGCTTAATCTTTCTATAGCAATGAACATAGTAAGAGGGCGCTCGACAACAATCCCTGTTTAGTGCCGTTGATTATAGGACAGTTTGGCTAACCCGGATTGAGTTTTGCTGAATATGATGAAAACTGTTTTATTGGGCTAGCACCACAGAAAAGGAATATACGCCATGTCGTGACCTACTAAAACCAAGTTGGCCAAACTCTGTGTATAGATGAATGTAATCCTTTCAAACATTGAGAAGTCCTCCTTCGTGCGCTTCCGAATAATCAGTTTCTTCACACCCCCCCCCCCCCGCCCCAATTCTAATTTATATGTTCTAGATCCACTCGGCCTCTATGAATAATGATTACATAACTATCATGACCCCATGTCAGTTGTCATCTATACGCGTTTGGTACCAATAACATTTGTGTACCCATGCGCAGATAGTATCTACGGACTGGAAATGCCCCCCCCCCCCCCCATTACACTCTGGATAACTGTATTTATTACGTCATTCCTCCAATATGGGCAAGGGGAGGAGGGCAATCCAATCCTCATTTAAAAGACAGTATACAAATAAGTCAATCTGATCTGAATGACGAACGTTTGAAATAAATCTAACCCATATGAAAGAGTTATGAACGTTTAAAATAAGATAAATGCGTTTCTCAAGTCAGCACGTTTGTCAATAGATTGTGACGTATTTAAGGACAACTGTCCCATTTGTCGTGTACAAAATATATATTTTTTCTATTTTTATCCCATATGGCCTCTCCCTTGGGTCACTACTAAAAATGCATCGTATCATAGCCTGTTATTACAAAATCCTCCTGAGTCATCCATTTAAAAGAAATAAATGTAATTTTAGTATTTTGTTAGTGTTGGAACAAATGGTTAAATTGTCCATATCAGAGTGTCATTACCGGTGTGGCCACTTTGAATTATAATTTCCATTAAGTATACTGAGTACAACTCTCAACATACCGTAGCTGTGATACCTTTAGGGATGATAAGAAAAGCACCATGAAACGTTGGCCACTGGGTATCATCTGCACAGTGTTTGATGTGGTTTATTATTAAATCTGTCGTAAAGTGGCGCTAGAACAACTCCTCCCTTCTTAATGAAAGAGTCATCAATAATATTGGTTGGACATCTGTGATAACATTCATGTTTGATGTTATCATAATTTCGGGAATCAAGATCCACAATGATTACTTGCCACAACCTGATAACTCAATGTTTATGTATCTTCTACATGGAAGTTTTAACTGTCGTAGAGTTGTAATAAAACCAATGTTTATCAATTGCATTGTATCGTTATGTCTTTGCTATTTTTTCTATTTACCTTTATAAGAATACATACACATTTTTATTTGTAACAATTTGTACCTTAACCACCACCATTAAATAACCCGTTTTTTCTTGTCTTATCTTTTTATCTTCCTTTGCTTGTATCGTTGTTCCGTCGCATAACAATCAACTTCATATCATATTTAAATCATTAAATGAGTAAGATGTGTACTGTATTTGTGTGAATAAAAAATAAAGCATTTTACTTCATCTATAGGGCAACCCCTATTAATGATACAAGTGCAATCATAAATACAAGATAGAAACAACTCGTATACTCTCCTAAAATTATCGACCACATATTGTTGGTAAAATGAATATCAATAAAGCATAATATAATAAAAAGTAAGTATGTAACTTGAGTTTCGTATGCAGCTGTAACCTGTAAAGATTAACATCATGGACTTATCACTTACAAAAGCAAATACTATTAGACACAATTACTTAATCTTCCAACACATATATGCATTTTTTGGAATAAACTTCGTGATTTCTTTCGTCACACAAACCTATTTACATTACAATAAATAGTGATATTCTAGTTAATAACAATCCAAGGTATAGTTGTCGGAGTAATGAATGATATAATATGTATGTATTTATATACAGGTAGTACATTTAATACATTTAATACAAAAGTTGTCCCTCTTATTTTTGTATCTTCCTCTTTCTCTCTCTCTCTCTCAAACTCTATCCTTCTTTCTCTATCTTCCTCTTTCCTTCTCCCTTTCTATATATTCCTCTTTCTCTCTCCACCTTCTCTCTGACTCCCATCTTTTTCTCTCTCTCACTTCTTGATTGTTCTTTGTTTATGGAAAGAGGATATAAGAGGAACTGGTCAGTGGAAATCTGAGCAAAATCCGATTACAAATATGAAAGTTATGACTTTTTGAAGTTGCGATCAGTGGAACACAAATTGGCAACTCTGTGACGTATCTTGTAAGCTCCCCCCAATTTGCTCTGTACAAAAATATCATATATTTTTATTTTTGCCCTAAAGAAATTTTCAAGTCATACATGCTCCCTAAATTTGATTGTTGCAAATACGTTTTTTATGAAACCCCTTTATGAAACAAATTTCTTCCGTCATCAATAACTAGGAAAATAACAGTTTATGAAAATTTCTTTACAGAGCAAATTTGAGAGGAGCTCGCAAGATTAGTCACAATATGTCCGATGAAGATGCACAGAAGATAAAAACTGTAATCATTATAGCTTGTTTGTAAGTGCATTCGTCTCTCAAACCAATTGAAAACGTACACAGTTCAGTTCAGTTTAGTTTCTTTTATTTCACATGAAAAAAGTACAATAGCATATTTACAAAATTGATATTCGTGAACAATAACGACATCTACTTTAATAGCATAAGTTTGTATGGCATTTACACTAAATAATTTCGAAATTACATGTGAAAAAAGGAACTTAATAAAAAGCATATAGCTTGTAGAATTTAAGTTCCTCAAAATAATTATGACACAGTGTCATTCATAATAAGGTAGAAGAATATTAATTGAAAAACAAAGTACTAGTATACAGACAGAACCAATGAAATGATATGGATGATGGATGTAAGAAAGAAGAGAAATAGGAAGAGAAGGTAAAGCAAGAGGGTCAGAAGAAGAATGAGGAGAGAGAAAAGGAAGTTTTTAGAATAGAATGTTCAATGTAGGGGGTCATAGTCGGGGGAAAATAGTATAGTTGTGCATTACATGTACGAATTCAATAATAACAATTTTATATGTTTTTTAAAGCTGCCACAGTTTTAAGCTGTTTGAGATTCGGATCAATTGTGCTCCAGTAGTTTGGTCCTGTGTATGAAATAGTTTTTTTGGGCGAAAACTGTCCTGGTTAGAGGAAGATGATAGTTTGCACGTGTTGCATGTCGTGTTTTGTATGTGTGCATAGCGTCCTTCTTTTGTAAAGAGTTCAATTATGGCTGATGGGAGTTCTTGGCGAGACACAACGAGGACAAAATGGGAAGAAAAAAATACAACATCCTTTTCATGTGTTTGACGATTTACGTGTACGTGTATTTATAAACAAAACGTAAATACTTATTTACAATGTCATTATAAACATAAAATACTAACAGCTCGTATACATTCCTCTAATTACCAATCACATAATTGTTACGAAACGCATACTAATAATTTATCAAATAATTAAATTGAGTTTCGTATCCAGTTCTAAAGATCAAGATAATGGAATAATGAAATACGAAAGCAATTACTATTAGACACAAGTACTTGATCTTCCAACACATCATCTTTTGTATGAACTTCGTGAATTCGTTCGTCACACAAACCTATTTAAAATACAATAAATAGTGCTATTATAGTTAGTAACATGCAAAGGTATAGTTGTCGGAATAATGAATGATATAATGTGTGTGTATTATATATATATACATGTAGTACATTTAATACAAAAGTTGGTTCATAATACAGATAAGTACATATTTACAACAGGTACATTAATTAGCTACATGCATTCCATTGAACTCATTAAGTATAATCTCTCAAATCGTAATGGTGATGTGAAGTACTGACGTAAATTGCATTTTTTTAATATAAATGCTCCGAAAATATAATGAATAATATCAAACGTAATTCAAGGCCATTTAATGACTGATTTTACCCTAGTTTACTAAAACCTAATAAAATGAGACAAATGAACAACTATAGGTATTGCACTAAACGAACCAAAATACTTAATAGAAATAATATTTTACTATGTTATACCGTAGCCCCTCCGGGCCGTTGACTTCCGTCTCTCGCGCATTCACCCTTGCTACATGTACTCTCATTCCACCCTCTTAATTATTGATATATTATATTCTGCAATAAAAGAAGTTTAATTTGGTATGATGAAGTATAATTTGGAAAATAACAAAATAGGTTAGATTGGTTCAGAGGAGAGGAGGTCGTTTTAATAAAAGTGGGAGGGGAGGTTTTGTAGTAAGAATTGAAGTGCTTAGAATAGGACATAAATATACAGCAGATGATTAAATAATAAACTGGATACACTTGGGTATTCTCTACCAGTGGTGTAGGGTCGGCTCAGTCATGGGGGGGGGGGGGCACCAGTCTTTCTTGAGTCTATTGGATTAGCGTTTTTCAACCTTCTTTTGGTTGGCAACGCACCTTTTTATAAGAGTTAAAAAGTTTTTCGTCACCCCAATCCAAAATAATATTTGTTTTCTATCTCTCATACAGATAGGCGTAGGGGCACGTCTTTGCGTGAAAACCGGAAGGGCCTGTTTTCCTGAAAAGATACTACATGTTTAGTTCACGTTTTGTTTCTCATTTATTCATCTCTCCCACAATCGAATGGGGGGGGTACTCAGCGTTGAGGGCGTGTAAAATACCATATGTTTGAAGATTCACAATAGCTATAACTTATAAGCATGCATTTCCTGCAGTATTTCGCCATCAAAATCATCTCATATACAAGTATAATGTTTGTACAAAGATTAGGGATATAGTCCCATTGCAGATTTAAATCATTTTCAAAATTCAAATAGCTTTCCAAACTATTTGGAAAAGGCAAAACAAATTAAAACAAATTAATGAGTGAAACGTTTACCTAAAACCATATTAAACTTTATAAAAAAAAAAAATCGTACGTTTCCAAAATTCTCACTACATTTCCCTAACATCTGGTTTTTTTAAATTTACATCGTCGATCATCATTACACTTTATTCATAACAAATTCTAACTAAATATATTTACATAATTGTTCTATATCTAAATATAAAACAACCTACTGCTTAGATAATTGACAAACTGTAATAAGGAGTGAAATTGTTCCAAGTACAATGATGGAATTTAGGAATGAGTTAAATTCAATAACATAATTACCAATGGCAATGCATAAAGCTGGTTAACAGGGGCCTACATCATCTAAACATGAAGATGAAATAAATGTAACTTCATTTATAATGGAAGTTAACATGTTGACTACTAATGTAACATATTCCCCATAGCCTTAATACAGAAACAACCCGGTTCCAGTAGGGAACTGTTGAATAAATACCGTGAAGTCGATCATGTTTATCCGACAGAGACAATGCAGCATGTCAACTTGACCGGGTAGTGTGTAGTCATCACTGGAACTCATCCAATGTGAGAAAAAAACATGATGTCAGGTATAAGGCAATGCACTATGTCAGCTGCACTGTAGCTCAGTCAGTGTGGGTAATTTGGTATTCGTCAGGAAGAAGGCTAGTGGAACCATCCTGAACGACAAAACAAAATAGAATTACGATAAGAATGATAATATTCATATATACATACATATTTTACATATATATGATGAAGTATTCTTTTTACCTCAGGGTTATGATAAGACCAAAAGATTAAGTGACTTTGTACAGATGGTTGTTCCACTGATCGCCCTTGATACATATCAATTGTATTAAAGAATTCCTGATTCTGTTTCCTGTTCGTTTTTATAGGTAAAGATGTATCTTATTGTAAAATCTGTCCCAAATGCATCATCGAATTTAATTATTCTCCAGCTGGGGACTGTTGAATAAAGATGAATCGGAAAACAGTGTCATGGGTAACCGCTTTTCCAGGTTATCATGATTTTGTTAATTTACTGTGGCCGAGTCATAATGGGCCGATAGTAGGAGTCTTGTTACAGAAAGCAAAAAATATCTCATTAGTTATGTCGAATCCTAATTTAATTATCAGCATACAACATAAAGCTCAACTAATAAACCTTAGTAACATCATTCTGAAAGAAAGAAAGCAATGCTTAGACGTCTTTACATCAACAAAATAGCAAATTTTCCTTATTTCATAATGATTATTGTTAATATAGACAGAAAGGGGGTAAGGGCACTTTTTTGCCTCTTTTAGCACAAAAAAGAGAGTGCCCCCCCACACACACACACACACTTATTAAGCGGCTGGCTCAGTCGTTACGACATTTTCGGCGCGATTTTCATATTTTAAAACAGCCCCTTGAAAAAATCCTGCGTACGCCACTGGTTGGAGTTTTTTGGGGGGTCCGATTTTTGAGGGAAAAATTCCAACGATTCAGCCAGCCGCTGGATAAAGCGGGGGGGGGGGGGGGGAGGGGTGGGGGTAAGAGCGCTGTTTTTGTTCATTCTTTAGCACAACAACAAACTTTTTCTTTTTTCCTTGCGTACGCGCCTGACTCCAACAATTCCCCCATAAGGCTAAGCTCACAACATTAAGCGATTGAAGGAATCACAAATTATTATGCCAAACATTGGCAACATCACTTCAGACAAGTTTCGAAGACTGGTTGCCCGAGACGCAGATCATAAACCATAGCCTCCGACTCAACTAAAGAGAGTCCAAGTGTAGAAAAGAAAGATTCAGCTGTAGTGCCCTACCGTATCTGGTAAGATCGATATATCGTCATTTAAGTAAAAATTATTGTTTGCAGTATTTACTTATTATACCCTGCGAAACAAAAGTCATTTAATTTCGATAGAAATTGATACGATTGTATTAGAACCATTATTCTGCTTATGTTACCATTGTGTCTCCATCTTACCATCTGTGTTTTTTATAAAAATGGTATTAATGATAATAATAATAATAATAATAGTAATGATAATAGTAATGGTAATAAAGCAACACTTGTATCGCTTAATACAAGATTTATACTGCTGTACACTGTTATTATTATTAGCCCGGTCATTGTATCCAATTGTTAATCCGCACATGAAAGTGCACACGTTCCACTCCATGGGGACAATTCCGGCCAGGCGCCAGTTTACAAGCTTACACAAGCTCCAACAACATTTACATTCGCTTTGAACCGGCATGACCCGGTACCCATTTAACACTGGGGTGGAGAGTGACAACATATGCAGATATAAACCGCGGGACTCGAACCGCGAACCATGTGATCCAAATTCGGTTACTGTATACACTAAACCGCTACACCTCTCCTCTCTCTCTCATTCTCCCCTCTCTTCATCTTTCTCCCCTCTCTTTTCTCTGCGTGGAAGTTTCGTGAACTACGCTGATATTATTTGAACTGTCATGGTCGCAAAAATGCATACCTGAAGATAATGTAAACAAAATACTCATCCGATTTTAATTCATTAACGGGCTTTGCGTGATTTTCAGACGGTTACGCGATTGTTGCAGAGGATTATAACATGTATTTTGTAACAGTTGCTCAATATTGTCTGTACAAGTAAAGAATTAGTTATTAGTGGGAGCAGTTAGGGATATTTCGGTGCAGATTCTTCTAAAAACACAAAATTTGGCCCAGACGTCAAGAAGGGCCCCTTCTGGGACTGCCATATTGGGCAAATCCAAAATGGCGTCCATCTGAGTTAAGGAGAATCTCATTATGATGTTCTTGTATCAGTTACAGGTCTCCTTAGGGCTGTCATGCTGGTCATATTGGCAAAATAAATAATGGAAGCCATCCGAGTTTAATAAAGGTCAAGCGTAGTTCTAAAAGTAAAAGGGCTAGTATGATAAAAGTTCATAAATTCATGGGGTCTTCTTTGTGCATGGCTGATCGTAAACGAAACGGACTTAAGACTTTTGTCAACTCTGTTAGTTGCTACGGCAGGCAACCAGTGAAACGAACTCGTTTGATCAAATTATGGAAATGCAAGCATTACTTTAAACAAACAAAACTTTGTTATTCCTGGCTCATTTTTCCTGATTAAGGTGTCATATGAAAGCGCAGGAATTGAACTTTCTAGAAATGTGATTTTCTACTTGAAATTCAGATACCGCCCGCCAAATGACTTTTGGATTTCCTCTCTTCAAACTGCTTTTAATCAATCATGCGTGAGATATGAATCATATGAGTTGCATAAAATGAAGGAAGAGGATCTACGCTTTCCAAATATGTGTCATTTATTAATTATAAGTGTGATTAAGTTATGATAAAACATCGATAATTCTCGGTTTCGTTTTTTCTGGGACGCACTGTATATATGAGTTGCAGTTGAATCGTATCGTAGAAATCCACCACGTCTCCAATCTGTCTTACCTCTGACTTTCCTCAACCACCTTCCTCCCCACCCCCCACCCCCCACCCCCCTCTCCACCCCCTCTTTCCCTCTCCTTCCTATACCTCTCACTCTTCCTCTGTATCCTTCGAATTCTCATCATATTCCTCTGCTAGTTTTCTCCTTCCCTCTCTCCCCTTTCTTTTTTCCCTCTCCTCCTCTCCTTCTACCCATTATTTTTTTTAATTCTAATTCAATGTTACAATACGTCAATAATTTATGTTACATTGATGTATCTTGTTGATATATTATTTGCACGTAAACAAATTATGAATGAATAATAACACAGCAAACTATTTATTCCTATGATATGCCAATACTTCTTACCTACATTTTTCTCTCTCTTTCCCTCCCCCCTCTCTCTCTTTCTCTCTCTCTCTCTCTCTCTCTCTCTCTCTCTCGCTCCAGATTTATCTCCCTCGTCGCTTTCTCCTTTGTCTCAGTCTATTCCTTTGCTTGTTTCCCTCTTTCCGCTTCTAACATTCCTGTTCTTCCTTCAACCTATTATGTTCATTTCATTCCTATTTAGTATTCAAGAACTGTTGCAATACCTCGCCTGTTATATACATTATATTCCGTGTAAAGACAGATATGTAATGTATAACAACTATGACCAATGGATTAACCTATAGTGTACATACCCTCTCCTATCAACCCTCTTCTACCTAACTCTTTTCCTTTCTCGGTCACTCTGCTTAGTTCTGTTATCTGCTCTTCTACTAATATCTTCTCTCCTTTGCCTTTCGCTGCTTCTCTTTCTCATTAATGCTGAATAATTTGCATGGTCAATATATATATATATATATATATATATATCCTTTTGCATCATATACACTTTGCATACATTTGTTTGTAAACACGTGCATGACTGCTATTGTTATCCATGTCAAGTTAGTTATATGATTAAGATCATGGAATGTTCTCAATAAACCTCAATCATTCAGTTGTTTAATAAAGGCATACATTAGAGATGAAAATGGGCAGTTATAAAAACGGGAAAGAGGAATTCATAAGAAAGGAAAAGGTTCCTTTGTCAAAGTAAAAGGCACCTTGCAAATTTGACGAGGGGGACATAATAAAAGGAGAACGGACATTTTTAAAAAGAAGAGCGGCACAATGCAAATTAACACTTTTCTTCCGTAAAAGGAAGCACTTCTGGTGTACTTGAAAGAAATAGGGGCATTGTGCCCCCTCCCATTGAGCGCCGACTTTATTGCAGATGAAGAACGCCCCACATAGAGAGAAAGAGTCAAACGGAGAGCAAAATGGCGGAGGGGGCAATATTCAAAAACATAAAACATTAAACTCAGAAATAACTATGGTAGAATTAAGAAATGGTTTAAGAATGGTAGCACAACTGAAAATAACAATTAAAGGTAGGCGTTACTACTGTAGCTAGAAGGGATTAGACCACACAGCGAGCTATCGAGGTCACTGTGACAGGTGGCTATCTCATTAACTCAGCTCTCATTTAACATAAGAAAAAGAGGATCATGGGGGACCAACAGGCACCGATTTGGGAAGTTTTCTATATAGAGGGAGCAAGTAGCTACAAGTAGGACAGTGTGCCTTTAAATGGAAAAAATTTAAAAATGAAAATGAACCACAAAAAAAGCAAATTAAGGTTAAGTGAATGAGCTCATGGTATAACGATAGTGGCAGCCCCCCCCCCCCTCCCCCTCCTCCCGAAAAAAGAGCCAGCAATGAAGTGATAAAAGAAATAACCAATCTCAATTTCATGCAAGGAATAAAGATAATAAATCATACTAAAAGTCGTACCACCGAAACAACACCGAAAACAAAGATAATATTTGATAACATGTTGAAGTGCAAATCTAGACAGAAGAAACAAAGTGAAGTACGTGTACAAATATAATAGGAACACATGGGAGAGAAGAATTATGAATTAAGTCATTTAGCAACGTTTCGATATTCTGTTGAGCATTTGGTGTCTAGGAAATGGGATAACAATCATCAACAACAATAAAGACAGAGACCCGGGACAGAGACAAAAAGAATCTGATACGAGAACTCATAAAGAAAAAGAAAAAGTTTGAAAAAATTATGAAGCAGAAGGAAATAATTTTGCAGAAAATATATAACAGAAAGGAAATGTTAACAAATGAAATTGGCCTAAACATGTAATTATATTTATAAATTAGATATCCAAAATGACAATACAGAACAATATTAGCATCATAGCAGTTGTTATACAGATGAAAATGAGAAATAGTGAAAGTGTACAGTGCATACAATGTGGAGCAATACTTACATGACGAAGAATCACAGAGAGGATGCCTCTTGATGATCGTTGAAGACTTTTGAGATAGGATTCCAGTCTGCCGCCCTCTCTTGTTCCACAGTAGTATAACCTATGTTCAGAAAAAAGAGTGATAGGTGCGTTGGCTGTTAGAGTAAAGAGAACAAATCAGAAAGAGAGAGATAGAGAGAGAGAAAAAAAAAGAGCGCGATAAAAGGGGAATAGATAGAGAAAGAGAGAGAGAGGAAAATATATAGTAGAGAGACATACAAAGAACTAAGAAATTAAGAAATAGAAACAGACAGAGAATGCGTAAACTATGATACTAATAGTATTTTCATGTTGGGATTTATATATCTGATTTTTTTTTCTTTCCATGAACGATTTAGTTGTGTAGGCCTCATTTAATGATTAGCAACAACATACACATACTCCGGGAGGTGGAGAGGGAAGGGGAAAGATCAGGGGAAGTTTCATGAGGCCTTAAAATTGATATTAAAATTAATCGGATCAATTTTAAAGGCCTTACATTATATTTGATTTTAAGACATGTTTCATAATGAAATTTAAAAAAAAAGATTAAAGCTTTAAATAAATTTCAAGATAAATTGTATCATTTCTTTTCCAATTCCAGAGATGGTTCTTTTCAGGAGTAACAAACTAAACGAGTAGTTCAGCTTTCCCGCTTTAATTTTCTACTATTCGTTTCGAAAGGAAGTATGTAATATTGCTTAAGCTGGTCAAATATCTATAAAAAAATTCTTTATATAATGTTTGAAAAAAACGTAAATAAATAATCCATGATATCATAGGTAATACGTATTCAAACTTTGTTCAATTTCCTCTGTATTTTTGACATATAATTTGTCCAGGGCCTCTCAGGAAATCACATTTAATACTAAGAGCCTGAGTAACCCTGTTCAAAAGAAAACGGACAAAAAAAATATCCTAGTATTAATCCGATATGTTCAGCATTGATTTGCTTGAAAGGCGTAAACGACGGCCAACTTCAATTTAGTTATGTATCGGAAAATGGAGAATTCTTTACGAAATTAATTGCCAATTAGGGGCAATTAATTACCATATGTTTTATATTTGTGCCCTTATTCCATTCATATAATCTCTCTCCCACCCCCCCCCCACCCCCCATGCACACTCCCATTTGAACTCGTTTCATCCCCCCCCCCCCCCACAAAAAAAAGGAAAACTAGAAAAGAAAAAGGGAACAAAGGAATAAATGAATAAAGTAAAACAATATAAAAGCTTTGCTAGGTTATTTGAATACTCCCTATCAAACAAACACACCATCATTGAATCACATCATTTCATGATAACTACCATGCGTTAGCGTCCAATCTCATCCATTCATTCTTTTCCCCAACTCCATTTTTTCTTTTTAAATGAAGAACAGTACATTGCTTAAATAGAAAATATAATTCACACAGATTTGTCAAGCTTTAAAGTATAATCGTTTTTATTTTGCTTGAATGCACGGAAATCTACACTTTGTATATGTTGAGCAATAGCAAATTAATTCAAGGGATACAATAAAAACATTTTCAATGACACAAATGAAAGTACTGCTATTGAAGTACAGTGTCACGTGAGTGACTTTTTTAATTATTTACACTGCTACCTAATCAGAAAACCACACCAGAACACAATTGTATAAGTTTAAATAAAGGTTTAATATTCAGCCAACAAATCGTGGCGTCAAAAAAAAATCAACAGCACATAAACAATTTAATGGAACATAACTTTGTAACAGTGCAGCTTCCATCTCGTGAGTCCCTCCTGGTCCTGGTCGCTTGGCCAGTCTCTAGACTGCGTAGAATCCCCGTCGACTTGACAGCTTATCTCGATCTCTGTCGATGACTTCCCTGGGGCCCGTTCCTACAAACCGTCATAAGTCTAACTTCTTGACTAAATCAGCGTTAGTGAGCAACTTGTCCGCTACGTGTTTCACCAAGCCCTCTTTGCCAAGATCAACGACAACATCCTGACTAAGGAGTTATGACGCCTCTGACACCGTCGTATCTCTGTCATAACTATTTAGTCGATGGGCAGCGCCATCACATGTCATTTATTGGGTAGACTATGGCTGGCAAAAAAGGACAATAAATCCTCGACTATGATTTTTCAACAAATTCACTTAAACAGTGAGTTATCGTTTTTTTATATTTGATAATCTCATGAAAATATGCCATGTTTGTATTTAAGGATTTTTCCACTTAAATAAACTGATTATACGCCTTTATTTTCTACATTGGAAAATCGTCGAAGGGATAGCTATTTTGCCACAGCAGGCAAGCCATAGTTTGAAGTGTATTCTTTAGTTTTCAGACCCATATTGCTTTCGAGATAAATTCTATCTTCAAATGTGTAAAATGCACAGTTTAAAAGATGTGTTTTAACCTTTGGAATGTTGAAGTTTTGTCATTTGATTATTCAACTGATACCTAAAACATTGGACACAAACTTCATTACATCGTATTTTTCTAAGAATAATATATTGGTGTATTTTTATAAACTATCAAACTAAAATATCCGGGGGGGTACCCATCTCAAGAAACAAACTGATTCACCGGTCATGTAATGAAATACTCACAATTATATGTTACAAGTACTTATATTGTACAATCTACACAAATTTGGAAGTATATTGCATACATGCCAACATTTGAAAATCAGAAATCTGTACACTATGTGCGCAAAGCGCACATCATGGGCGCGAAGCGCACATCACGAGCGCGAAGTCCTTTTAGCCCGCTTTAGGGCCCTGGAAGCTCTGGGTTTCCAGATGCTCTCTGGTGCAATCTGAGCCTATTTTAGGGACCATTTCCCCTAAAATTCAACCCAAGTTTATGGGTAATTTTTGTGTCATACCAAACAAAAAAGTGATTGAAGTGAATTCCACATTTTAATTTATCCTTGGCAGAGGCAGAGCAGATAATAGACATAGATTTAATTATCCACTCATGCAGAGTGATGCATTTAAGTCTAGTTACTTTTTAAATAATTATACATGACATAGATCTATGCATAAAATGAGACTGGCAATATTCAACTTTCCAGACAACAGTCAACAATCCAAAATTATTGTAACTCATTGAGCTACATGTAAATGAGGTTGTCAAAATCAATGTCAGCAGAACAAGACTCCACCACTGATCTTTAGATCTTGCCGACAATAAATGCAGTATACATTATCAGAGATGCCAACCCTATATGATGGCTGTCAGTAACATTTACCATATTTGTCCGTAACAAATGGGGGTCTTTCCGGAACGCAAGACACCGCAGCATAATTTTCGCGCAAAACGTACACAAACACCCAATCACTCTTACTGCATTTCGAACCTACCATTTTTAAGTCCAAAATAAAGATGTGCATAAAAACGTTTTTAAAAATCTGTTTCCAGTCAAAGGATCTCCTCCTTGGGTACTCGCTCTTTTGAGTGAATCCATGATAATATTCAGGAAGAAAACACCTTGTTCAAGCGTCGAATGGCAAATTCGAATCCACAGTCAAACTGCAGAACTCGTATCCTACACACGCACACGTACACCCGCGATCACCAGTACCACAGACACTCCAGCCCATGCCGCTAGGCCCGGCGTTCATGAACAACAACACACCGTATATCGCACTTGCAATGTGCCCACTGAATCACCGAAGTCTTCGCTGCTATACTTTGAATGGGTATTGCGGGCGCCGCGCGCACGATCATCTACCACCATGCTCCCCCCAAAATGCACGACCGCACACTAGTATCAAAACAGTCAACTACTCAGGAAATAAATACTTTCTTGAGTAGTTTTTCTTTTAATTGTAGGGTTTAGTTTTTTTTTTTTTTTAAGGGATTTTTGTTTTGTTTATTGATTGTAATGTTGTACGTGTATGTATATTATGTTTGGGTATGCTGTTGTGTGTGTGTTGGTGGGGTTACTCTCATTTTTTTCGGGAATCGCAGTCTCTTAGGTAAATGTGTAAATTGTTCTCGTATCATGAGGTATCACTTGAAACAGATATATTACTTTGCTTCGTCGTCCTCCGCTAAATATTCAATGTTCAAATTTGATTACGAAAAGGGCAGAAATATTTTTAAAAATCAATGGATAATATAAGTACATCTTTTGTATGTAACTTTCTTTCTCTAAACGTTAAGGGAATTCGAGAAAAATTAAAGAGACAGAAAATATTGATGTGGTGTAAAGATAAAGGGTCGGATATAGTGTTTTTACAGGAAACGTATAGCACCAAGGAAGTAGAAGACGAATGGAAGGTACTATGGAATGGTAGTTCGTATTTTAGTCATGGGACAAGTCATAGTAAAGGGGTTCTTATTTTATTTGATTCTAAACTAGATATTCAAGTCATTAATGCAATTGCAGATGATAATGGTAGGTTTATTATAATGGAGTGCATTATACAAGGGTTAAGGCTTACAATAGCCAATGTATATTTCCCAGTTCGTTCGAAGGAAATAGAACAAATAATTTTTTTACTCGAGTTTGAAAAAGCCCTTACAACGGTTAATGGAAAAAATAATCAGCTAATAATAGGAGGTGATTTCAACACGATCAGCAATTTTAACCTGGATTACATGGGAACTGGTAAACAAAAGGTTCTTTCAAAATTTGGTAGACTCTTTGAAACTTTTGTGGATAGATTAAATTTGATTGATATTTGGAGAGTACGAAATGGAATGAAAAAGCAATTTACGTATAGACAAATCAATCCTTTTATGCAAAGTCGACTTGATTATTGGTTTGTATCCGAAAAACTAGATGAAATAATATCAAAATGCAATATAATATCATCTATAGCTCCTGATCATTCAGCTGTACAACTAAACTTTTTTAATTTACCTTCGAATGATATCAAATTCAAGGGATCTTATTGGAAATTTAATAATAGTTTATGTAAAGATGAAAAGTTCATCGTGTTAATGAAAACCGCAATCATTGAACTGAAAGAGGACTATAAAACAGAAATAGAAAGTAAAAGAGTTCTATGGGATTTTTTGAAAATGAAAATAAACAGTTTTATCAGAAAATATTCGAAAGAAAAAGCAAAGCTCAGAAAAGAAAAAATTGGGAATCTAGAAACAGAAATACTCTCCCTTGAAGACGATCTTTTGAAAGCAGTAGATAATGAGAAGATTGCATCTTTAGAACTGAAACGAAGAGAATTAAAAGCATGCTATGATTATATTAATGAAGGACTTAAAATTCGTTCTAGAGCATCGTACTTTGAAAGAGGAGAAACAAATACTAATTACTTTACCCAATTAATGGAATCAAATAAGAGAAAAACAGTAATCAGAAAACTTATGATAAATGAAGAAAAAATCAGTTTTGATCAGGGAGATATAATTAAAGAAATACACAAGTTTTATAGCAAACTATATGCGCATTCCACGGTTGATTTCAATTCTAGTGATGCTTTTTTCACAGATCTACCCAAACTAAATCCAGACTCTAAGGATATTTGTGAAGGGAAAGTTACAGAGAGGGAATGTATAGAAGTTTTGAAAGAAATGAAATTTAACAAAACACCAGGTAACGATGGTTTAAGTGTTGAATTTTATTCATTATTTTGGCCGGTAATAGGAGACGTAGTGGTCGATGCTTTGAATGAATCCTTTTGTGAGGGAGAACTCTCCCACTCACAAAAACAGGCAGTAATTACTTTAATTCATAAAGAAGGCAAAGATCCGTTACAAATTAAAAACTACAGACCCATTTCCTTACTTAATGTGGACTACAAGATTTTAACCAAAGCTCTTTCAACAAGAATTAAAAAAGTATTACCAGAAGTTATTTGGATTGATCAGGTGGGATATCTTAAGGGAAGAAATATAGGTGAAGCTATTCGGTTAATTGACGACATGATCTTTCATACAACTCAAAATAAAATACCTGCTTACTTATTAGCGATAGATTTTGAAAAAGCGTTTGACTCGGTTTCACACATGTTTTTACAAAAGGTCTTAGTAGCCTTTGGTTTTGGACCGATATTTTGTAAATGGGTGAAAATAATTTATAATAAGGCTCAAAGTTGTGTTTTCAATGGACACGTATCATCTGGATATTTTTCTATTCAGAAAGGTGTAAGACAAGGTGATCCTTTGTCTGCATATTTATTTTTACTTTGCATTGAGATTCTTGCTCGCGCAATCCGCAGCGACTCGGCTATTCATGGGATTCCCTTTGATAATATTCACGTTAAACAAATTCTTTATGCAGATGACATGACGTTGTTTGTTCAAGATATTGAATCTTTTAATAGACTAAACTCATTGTTTACTAGTTTTGCAGATATGTCTGGATTGAAGATGAATAGAGACAAAACCTTTGTATTATTGTTGGGTCCTAATGCGGATAAAGATGTAATAGTTCCATTTGGTAAGATAGTAAACATTGTAAAGATATTAGGGATACAGTTTACGTTAGACGTGGAAAGCCAGGAAAAAATCAATTACAAAGAAATCTTAAGTAAAATTAAAAAGCTGCTTATGTGGTGGAAACAAAGAGATTTGACTTTGATGGGGAAAATTCAACTAATTAAGACTTTTGTTCTATCAAAATTAGTATATGTATCATCACTCACACCTGTACCGCCGTGGGCATTCCGTGAAATTGAAGTATTAATATTTGATTTTTTATGGAATGGAAAAGATAAAATCAAACGGAGTACTATGTTTTTAGATTACGATAAGGGAGGTCTTAAATTGACAGATTTTCAATTATTTATTCGAACACAAAGAGTCATGTGGATGAAAAGACTTATAACAGGAGATTCAAATATGATTTGGAAACGTTATTTTAAATACCTGACTAGAAAATATGGCGGCCTATTGATTTTTTTCAGTAATGTATCGCCAGATTTACTTGCACTGTCATTACCAGATTTTTACCGTAGCATGCTGGAGGCTTGGCTGGGGACAAAAGCCTTTTTGCTTAAGAACGAAATTTCAAAAAGAAATCAAATTATTTACAATAATAGATGTATCCGCATTCAGGGGCAAATATATTTCCATGAAGACTTATTTCTGAAAAATGTTTTTAAAATACATCATATTGTTGATAAGAAAGGTGAATTGAAATCTATCACAGAATTTAAGAAAATGGGTTTAAACAACATAGAAATAAATATAATAAAACAGTTATATGAAGGCATTCCATTCTCATGGAAAACTCTTTTGAATATATATGAACATCCATGTGAGGATACTGAATTAAGTTTAGAATTCATTATTAACGGAAACCCTCACTCTTTGCAAGGCATAACATCAAAATATATCTATAGTAAATTGTTAAAAATGAGAACGGAAAAATCTTATGCTACATGCAACTTAGAACGTACATACAATATGGTCGAAAATGACACGAGAACAATTTTCTTAAGACCCCGAAAATCCACTCTAGACAGAAAGCTGAGGGAATTTCAATATAAAATGTTATATAATTTAATTTATACAAATAAGCATCTATACACTTTCAAACATGCAGTGAGCAATCTTTGCTCCTTTTGCAATAAACACGAAGAAACCTATGAGCATCTGTTTTTTACCTGTGAAAAGGTAGCAAATATTTGGAAGGACTGCGGAGACCTTTTTGATTTATCAGCGTTAAAAAATCTACATTGGCAAGCAATTCATATCGGGATAACAAGATCTAATGCGGGAGAAGAACAACTGTTAAATCACATTATTCTTTTAATAAAACATATGATTTTTAAATATAGTTCAACTAAAAATAGACCCCCAATTCCTCAAGAAATTAAAAAAAGAATTATAGAAAATAGGCAAGAAGAAAAGGAATTAGCGGGGGAGAGAGGCACTTTAACACTTCACTTCAAAAAATGGGACAACTTCCATAGTTAAGGACGGCGAGGCAAATACTTCTTTCTCGGACTCAGACATTTTTTTTTTTTTTTTTTTTTTTTAAATATATAATTTGGTCTTAAGGAAAAGGAAGAGACAGGATTTCCAACAAATATGTAGATGTGAATGCTCGGGAAGGGAGGGGGGATTTGTTGAGATTTGGAATGAAGGGGGGAGGGGGATATGTCAGTTTGTATGTGTGTCTGAGTATGTGAGCGTGTGTGGTGTGTCTGTCTGTTTGTAGGTAACTCTTTGATTTATAATATTCGTTCAATATAATTCAATGTAAATATTATGTACTGTGTATTAATATCTTAAGTATTTTTGAGAGATGTACAATTTTCTTTATATTTTGATATATGTAAATCAATGAAGCTGTATGTTTGTTTGTTATATATTTTGTATTGAATGAATACAATAAAACAATATTACAAAACAAAAAAACAGTAATAACGGCGGCCGTGCTGTTTCGTAATTAAACAAAATGGCGGCGGACGGACCATGTGCGTGAAAGTGCCTATCCAGTGTAGTCAATGCTATGTATGGAAAGCCAAATTCCCCAAAATCGGAACGTTCCGTTTTTTAGGGCTATAAAAACTTCAAAAACGGAACAGTTCCGTTAAAATCGGAACGGTTGGCATGTCTGATATTGCATCTCTTATTTCTTGGTATCATTTTCAATCTTTTTCATTACTAATTCATTTAAATAATTGCATTTTCCCTAATATTAATTTTGTAATAATCCGGTGGTATTGCGACTAAGGCTAAGTTTTGGCTCCTCTTCTCGCCGATAGTATCGATCTCACGAGATACTAGCTAGTAAGCTCTTCGTGAAACGGTTTAGGAAGATCAGAGACATCTCCGTAGTTGGCGGATAAAGTTATGACTGTCTTGTCGTTGGTTTCTAGGAACGAGCCCCAGGTCGCTTGGCCAGTCTCTAGACTGCGTAGAATCCCCGCCGACTTGACAGCTTATCTCGCCCCGACGTAACAAGTCTTTCTCAAGAATAATATTTCTGCCACTAAATAAAACTACCTCGTGCATTAAACGTCTGCACCGTAGCACTGACTTGAAGGGTTCTTCCCATTATTCTACAGCAACATCCCTTTACCCTTTCTTTTCCAGGTCCTTCACATTCAAAACCTCCTTGGCATCCAGCTATTTATATTTATCTCTACATTAAATAGCCAACCCAAAATCATGCATATCAAAACCCCCATATACTGTGTGTGTTAAATGTAAATGTATGCAATAATGCATCCTACGCTTGGCTACCTCTAATTGACCTTAGAGTAGTACATTTCCTTTGAGTAGTACATTTCCCTTCTCGCCTGGAAAAAATTCCTTTCATGACATACAGCCAGTTGTAAGCCATTGCAGCTAATAAATGCCACTGTCTACTCGGTGTAATTTGATGGAGATTAAAGGAATAACATTTGTGCTAAAGATTGGTCTTACCTATATGGTTGTTAATCTATAAGGCATATACACATTCTCATGTGAGGTCATGCAGTTTGTGAAAATGTGTTTTCATGATACACCAGTTTGTCTATATGAAGTTAATTATAGATTTTCTCTATCAGATTTGAACATTTTCTAAGGACAATATAAATCCGAGTTGATATAATTTCCTGCCAAAATGTTTTCACTGCAGTAACATTATTCAGTTGTTTATTGTGATGCTGTTCTTAGGCAAATGATAAAAATATTCAATTGAGGCATCAACGGGTAATCATCAACACATGGTCATGCCAACAAAACCTCTAGGGAGAGTTCCAAATAGGCCCTCAAATTTATCCACTGCTGCTCAGATTAATTTGCCGCTTTGAAATTTCCGATTTGATATTTTAAGATTCATCACCATGAACGGATTTGTCTATGTAAAGTAAGTTTAAAAACAGTAAACCTCCATGACAGAATCATAGATTTTAAAATCAGCAACAACCCTTAATAAAATATTTCTCGAAAGTGCAGGCTGAAATAGCAGCGCTAACTTAATATGGATAATGACTTTAGTTTTTTCCTTTATCCTATAACTAGTATTTTGCTCTTTCTTCCGCAAGATTCTGACATTCTATTTAAAATAATAGAATTCTTGGAAGTATCATTGAAAATCTTAGTTCCTTTAGACCTTACTTGATGAATTCTTATCAAACCAATAATCTCATACTCATGGCAAACTGATGGCAAACCCATGGTACCCTGACTGAAGCATTTTTAATACCTTCAGATGAATTAATCTGAAAATCTGTTTCAATGGAAGTCGTAGTTGAAAAAAGCGACAAGTCCACAAACTGTTTAGCATTATGGTCCCTCTTGCTTAGAGCTGGAAAAGGGAGCTTGTATCTGTAGGCTGGCTGATGTTCCATATGAAGCATCATGTTACAGGGGATTCAGGCTCTGCAGTCTAGAATTTGGAATAGAAAGTTATGTAATAAAACAATTAATAACTACGAGTTTAATTGTTCAATCTTTCTACAACTGTTGTATTTCTGGTCATGTCAATTTCTTTGATTGGAAAAAAAATAAAGTAGAATGATAATAATATTCTTTATAAATATTGATACGAAAGCAGTTTAAGTTAAGCTAAGAAAAGATAATAAATAATTCATTTGTAGGCTTTTGACCATTTTTTTTTATCATAACCATTTGTGTATGTTTTATACAATAGATCGGATAACAAGGACTATGAGAGCTGTACTTACTTTAAAAAAAGTTCTTTATTATTGATTGCTGTAAGGGCATGGCAATGATCACAGGCACAAAACATACTAATAAGATTGATTATGTTAACTGATACCGCTTACCTTTTCAACTTGAAGAGATGGACTAGACCTTAGGTATACAAGTCCAGATGCCATGAGTTTGCAGTTCATGTAGATGGCACAGCTCTTTACTTTCCAATCTAAGATTTAAAATAGAGATAAACATGTACCATAAAGAGAGCAAATATATTTCTTAGAAAAATAGTTGTCACTTTACCTAATCTAATGTGTTCAACTGAACAAAAGTACATTTTCATCATTGATTCTATTTGTAATTTTAATGCATTTGGGTCAAACCCCTATGCCACTAACTACATTGAAAGTTTTAGAAAATGTGATAATTGTATCAATTGGACTATGGAATTTGGAACCATTTTTGTATAATACACATTTTGTACTCATCTTGATTTTGATTTTGATCCCAAACATTTCTTTAAAATCTCGATATTGAATGTGATGATCTTGAATTTGAGCATTCATTTGTAATCTGACTCTACAACAGTCTAATCTTAATCTTGGATACTCTGATCTTGAACCAAACCCTATTGTACAAAGATTGATTAAAGTTACCCTCTGGTGAATAGAAGGAAAAGAGATGCAAACAGAAAGCAGCTTACATCATGCTGTACGCTCATTAGAGTTTGTTCAATCACATCTTTATGCTTTAATTGCTGCCCTATTCTATGTACAATATTGATCAAAATCTGGCTGATCTAGTAATTTATTTATGTTTTTGACCTGTCATGGTTGGCTTCCTCTTAAATTAAGAACACAGAATTTTCAGTTTGTTAATGTGTAATCTAATATCCGGTATCTTAACCCTTTATCATAAATTAATATTAAGGCTATATACTCAACAACAAGTTATACATTTATTTCTATATAGGTGTAGAAGAAGACAAGAGAAAAAACCTCACCCTTATTTAATATCGGTGTTCAAACTTTGCTAAGATAATCGCATCAAAGGCCACTTAGCATGGTAGGATCTTGGAGTACACCTTGAATCAGATTACATTATGCAGATCCAAACCCTTTTCTCGGGGTAGAGGTAGGATGAGAGACGTTAAAGACTAGAGGTCTATTTCTTGGATATGACTCAAGAGTCCATGTCTACTCCATCTCTGACTCTGAAAGAAAAATGAAATGAAGAAAAACAAAATATAGAGCTCGATACATGAGCCTAGGTCTACTACTGTATATAACATTATATATCTAGTCTAAAATCTAACTTGTTACTGTTAGATGTACACTAGATCTAACTCCTGTTTAATTTAGATCTCACAAAAATACAAGTAGTCTAGCTGATCTAGGACTAAGGGACTAACTCTAATTCTGATGTATCTAAGCTAATCCTGCACAAAAGGTGCAGTGTAGAGACTAGGTCTACATCTACCCTAAGTCCCTAGATCTAGTATTATGATGTAGGTCTAGATCAAGTCTACATTAAGATCTTATTCTTAATCAAGATCTAACTTGGTCTTGGGTCTGAAACTGTGGAGACAAATTTTCTTTCATGAAATGTTATCGTTGAAACAATGACCCCGCCGATTGTTAATGCTATTATCAACATGAAAATAGGGCTACCGCACTGCCTACCGGCAAATAACAAAGTAGATTTGGAAACTGAGCCTTAACCTACAATTATAGGCCTACGCACTGACTTTTGATCGGCGACCATTCAACGCGATGATTTCTAAAGCCGTGGTGGACTTATTTTGTCATCAAACGCAAGAATAAACTATAGACCCTCTATTTCTTAATGAATTCAGACCTGTCATAACCAGATATTCATTGTAGTTAGACAAGTAGAGTTGGACATGCATGGATGTAATGAATGGGACGGAAATGCATGAATCAGTGCAATACGTCCATCTTATTCTTAATTAAGTTTAGCTCAGTTGGGGAATGCTAGACCCTATTATCATTAGTATTAGACTTCTAGTTGATATTTATTTCAAATATCGTTCGGTTAAAAATGAGAATAATACTTTCCTTCTACCAAAATAACAATTTGTTATCAACAGAATGAATATTTTAGAATAAAAATCGAATTCACTTACTTTTTGAGGACCTCTTTTGCAGTAGTTTAGCGACGCAATTTATGTGGTTGATTGACCTATAACATCGATTAGACCCTATTCTAGCCTTGATCACAGAGCCCTTTACATTTAACTTAAAATTTATCAAAATCTATTCTAGTTTAAATTTGATTCGATGAAACAGCTCACGAGCATCAGTTTTAAGCCAAAAGTGATGCAGCCTTTAATAAAAAAAAAATATTTTTAAAGATATTTAAAATCGAAATTAATTTTAGATAGTGATTCAACCTCCGGCGGGGGGGGGGGGGGGGGGGGGGGGTCGTAAAAACTAGTAATTTATCCTAGTTTGGCATTGTTTAAGCTTCGAAAATTCACAAATTATAAGTCGAATTATGGGCTAGAATGCTAATATGATAATCGTAATGATTATAATAATAATATGAACACTAATGCTTAATTTTATAAGGATATGATTTGTATTTTAAGTCAACATGGACCCCCCCCCCCCCCCCCCTCCACTCAGTGTTGTTTAGGGTACGCGTATGCGATATGCACGTTCCCTCCTTTTCAAAACACTCCCTAAGCCCGGTGTGTAAAGTCAATACGGGCCGAATTTTGTGTGTACTACGAGCCGGACTTTGGTGAGTGAAAAGTACCCCTTTACCGGACAATTTGGGAACACGCATGCGATCCCTCTGACCTCGGAGTGGGGGGGGGGGGGGGGGGGGGGTGGCGGGCATGGACCCCGGGACATGGACTTACATTAATTTAGCTTCCGACGGTGCATACTATTAATAATACATTCAACTGCATATTACAATTTTGGATTTCAATACAGGCATTCAAATTCTATTCATTACTAGTCTACTTAAAAATTCTAAAATAACAATTGACTCGAGAGCGATAATCAAACAAAACCCATCCTAACTTTCAGTCAAAAACTTTATGCTTATGCTTTACTACTGCAGAGTAACTGAATAGAATAATCTAGTAGGATTTTAATCTATTTTATACACGACTTGAACAAGAACCTACCTCACGTATAACATCGTCTTCACCCGTCTGCAGCACTCGATGAGGTCAACCAAGTCTTCCTTGTCTGTGCACTTCACCCAGGTCAGATCTAGCCGCTGCAGGTTCTTGGTTTGTTCTCTGATCAGCATACCCAGTCCTCTCATCGTCTCTCTCGATACACGGTTCTTCTCTGATGGGAGTGTGTACGGTGCTCTAAGGGCGATGTGTGTGAGCTGCTGTCCTCCGGTCCGACGAAGACAAGCCGTGATCTGAGGTATGTCTCTCACTGCATCATCGATAGTAATATCAATATGTGTCAAGCCAGGGAGCGATGCGAGCAGACCTTCGTAGCTTTGTGACGTCACACTATCGGCTGATAGCTTTGTGACGGATGGAAGCTTAGGAGAAGATGGAGGGAAACTGAGAGAGGAGTCTGAGATGGTGAGAATACGTAGCTCCGAAAATGATCCCAGGCAGGACCATAGTCCGCTCGTCACGTCGGTAGTTAAAGTAGATCCCTCGAACATGACAGTCATTACCTAGTGTTAAGATAGAAAGATAGAGAGAGTAAAAGAAAGTATTAAAGACAGATTGTACGAATAAAATAACATTAATTAGTTGATCTCTTGATTTTTGCGGTAATCATTAAAACAAGCAGACTGTAGCCTGATCTTATCTCATAATATTACCTGGTGAGTAATGGGAGCTCCCTTCCTTACTCATTTACATTAATAAGTAACACATTTATTATCTTCCATGTTGAATAAACAGCTCCTTTGTTTTACATAGGCTACATGCTTATATTGAATGCCCCTCGTCATTTTCTTTAAATGAATAGGTTCCAGTATTCTGTTATTATTTTGTTTCAAATTATTGTTCTTGTTTCTTTTATGCAGGACCTTGATTAAGGCTGTAGTTGGGCGAACATAGAATAATAATGAATATGTATCATACGTATTAATCGTTGTATATATCATGCAGTATGATTTATCACGATTCAATTAATTATGAATACAGTTACACACATATATTAGCTATTTAACTTATAGCTGCAGCAGAGAAATGAAAATTAAAACAATCTTTATGAAATGATTATTTTAAACGCATTTTATTTAATCAAAATGTGCATACCTGACGTTTAAGTTGCTTTGGAAGGTTTTGCATCCCAACGACGGTGTAGACAGTCGGTGACTTCAGAACAATACTCTCTGCATTAACACATCTTTGAACCAATGAAGACACGTTTCCTTGAGTACCCGTAGTCTCGGATGAGCAGTCAAGGAGAATGCGATATCGCTCGCTCTCATCCAAAAAGCTGTTTTTAAGGAGCGCCTTCATTATTCGTATACAGAGGATGTTGTCAGTGCCAGCAGCGAATCGGATAAGATTCTCGTAGTCACATATGTTTGCTTTTATCTTGCGCAGTACTCTGTCCAATTTGGAAATCTTTAAATGTAACAGAAAGCGGTTTGTTTGATCAGCGAGGAATTTCCCGGCGGAGTGTTCTTGGGCGAGTTTGTGATAAAACTCAATGGTAGTGGAAGTGGTCTCGTTGGACTGAGGAAGTCGCGTGATGTTACCAGTTGTCTTGGATACTATCCCAAGCTCACATGCCATATCAAGGGTTGCGGGAACTTTACGGAAATCATGAGGCGTGAAGACTAGTTGTTTGGCATCGTCGAGAAGGCCAGTAAGGGCAACTTCGCCTAATTGATAAATTACTTCCTTTAACTTTTCTTGTGTGATTTTAACACTTGGCTTCGATCGTTCGTTTTCGTTAGTGCATTAGAAAAACATTCACCTTGTCCAGCAATCCTGTTTGAGTTGTAGTACCACTGTCCAGTAGGCCCTCACTCCATACGTGACAGATCATGAGACAAAATAGAGGTGTCTTGACAAGTTCATCAATAAGTGGTTGTTCATCAAGGTAAACCTCCAGATCACGCCCTCTATCAGGAATCGAAGTCGAAGCAAAGAACTTGTTGATGTACTCGCATGAGCTCTCTCGCGAGAATCCTTCGATCCACATCTTTGTGTATACCCTTGGAAGATCATCTTGATCGAAGAAGTTCTCTAGGTGAGGACGTGTTGTTACAAGGACTCGACACTCTGGAAATTCCTCCAAACAGATGACCTTGATAATATTGCTCTCTGAGCTTCGCTGTGAAGAAGAAATACCCGCATATTCATCTAGTCCGTCTAGTATTATGTGGCAGATGCCCTGGTTCTTTCTGATGAAACTCTCCAGACCGTCTGGCGTGAGATCATGAACATCACTCAAAAGCTGTGATTTGATGGCTTCTCCGATCGATGTAAGCTGACTTGTGTTTCGGAATTTCACAACAAACAACAGTGGCAGGTGTTCTAATGCTGACCCACTTTCTCTATGAACCCAGTCATAAGCCATCTTCGCAACAGCCGTGGTCTTCCCTCGTCCAGCCGGGGCCGAAATGAGGATTCGAGCTGGCAGTTTGCCGTTTACTTTCGTTGAAAATATTTCAGCAACAGAATTCTGGAGTATTTCCTTCTTTTTCGTGTCTTTTCCACGACCGTCCTTCTTCACCATTGTGACAACCGTGTGCATATCTTCGAACTCAGCATAGTCATTGCGATCCCATGGCTTCATTTGAATTTTGCACAGTTGATCTAGATACTTTTTCTCCAACTTTTTGCGACATTGCTGAACAGTCAAGGATTCCGAGATCTTCTCACTGTAGATATCTGAAACGATACAAGCATATAATACAAAATGTCTTATTGCACTCCTGCAATATCAGCCCCTTCCCTTTCCGACCTAGTAGGGTTCCGTTAGTAATTAGTTCTTGTTCGAATACATACATTTTCATTGTTCCGATGTTTTTCCTCTTCCCCATGATGAAACGGGCTGGAAACACGCTTAAAGGAAAACTCCAACATTAATGGCAAATTGCTCTGACATGAAGCAGAACACAAATAGAGAACCTGTCTGGCGAAATTTTAAACGAAATAGGACAAACAATAAAAGCTTTTTTAGTTTTGAAAAGTTGCAATCGCTATACGTAAATGACGAAAGGAAACTTCAAATTGGCCGAATCGGTAATGTTACCGGATCTATATTGGCGGACATCTCTCCCATTTGTTTTAACACACGGAATGACTAAAATGGCAATTTGTCGAAATGTGTTACTCGGGAGTATCTTCCATGTTAAAAGGAGATATAATATATATGCTATCCATAAGATATTTTTGGTAGTATACCAAGGGAAAAGGTTTCTCTAATTGTATTCCGCTTTTACACAAATTAACTCGTTACAAAATGTGAACTGCCCTTAAGTTAGTCGGGAAATATCTCTTCAAATCGATGTGAAAATTACAAAAAGTTTAAGATCCTTTTGAACTTGATTTTTCTAACATAATTATATATTCAAAAGATTTTTTTATTTTTTTTATTTTACAAAATTCAATTTACAAGTATCTGTATGTTATTTTGTATTGAGGCCGGGTGCTTTCTTTCCAACTGTTAACATCTTGGTATTCATACTTTTTATTAGTTATACTTATTATGAATAGAAAGATAAACCGCTGAGCAAATATTAGTACACGTTAACCTAAAATATAGACGCAAGGCAGACAGTCTTTCCCGGAGTCAAATTATGATCAGATAAACACAGTAAATAGCATCATTATACGATTTACCCGCCCCAACGTGATGCAAGAGACTCCTCTAAATAGAGGTGACAGAGAGACAGTGGATGAAGGAACTTGAAATGAACCGACCCTGTCCTTTAACAACCTCATACACTGCGTAAAAAATTGTGCGCAACTTTGGTAGCTTCTAACTAAAAATTCATAACATATTTGACGTTGAATCATAATTATAACACGGTAAATGATAATTAATACCATATTCGTAATTGTGCTTCAACGGATGATTGAGCAGCAGGCTTTTCAAAAAGTATTGTCAAAATCCTCATTTAATAAATTTGGGCTGAGGCATGAATGTAGGTCAAAAACCATTATGTGTGTGTTAAAAAAACAGTTCTTTACTTATTTACATTGACTGATAAGCAGTGGAAATGAAAAAAAGTATTAATATCTAATCGAACCCAATAAAATACGGAATTCAAATTAAGTTTATGATGCTATCTTCGTTATGATATTACAATCTTGTTTTCATTGCATCCCTTGTTTTCGACGACCCTTTTCATTGAGTGATACAACATGGATACATTTTATATTGGATGTTTATTTTATGAAAGTCTACTGTCAATTTCTGTAAAACTCATCATCGTAAAAAGGGGTTTTATTGCATTTGGGTTTAGCAATCTTTCGTTTGCTACTTGTGAAATGGCATAGCGGACAAGTTAGCAGAGATAACTTAGCTATCATGAGATATGAAGTTAGTAGACCGAAGAAGCGCATGCAATATGGTTTGACCTACATTCGATCTATCAGGCCAAACTTGGTATGATTTTTGACAACACCTTTTTAAAAGACCACTGGTGCTTATAGTCACACGTGGCAGAAATGTTATGAATAGGGTATCATTGGACGGAAACAAGTTACTTTACATCATGAATTATATTTCATGGAAATGTTCAATGTTCAATGTTCATGTTCTCAAAACAACGTACATAAACTACAGGTACATGCATGAGCGGTGATTTTAGGCACTCTCGCACTGATAGACTCACCTTGAATAATTGGTGTCTCCTTGAGATATGTATCAGCAAGCATGGCCAGCTTAGTGTCAATGAGAGCTTGTTTCAGTCTGATATGCTGGTCGCAGGGCACCACGGTCTGTCTCCAGTCAAACAGCATGTCACGTGTTCCCTTGCAAGTCACCCGTCCTTCTATCCTATTGGTCTCTGTGTATCTATTGATGTCTGCGACCCTGAATCCAAGTGTTCGTCCTAAGGCCTCCATCTGCTCGCCCGTCTCGATGTCTTCAGCCAGCTTGGAGAGAAGATCATCGGCAATACCTTCATGAGCCGCCATACCTTTGAGGAAAATAAACAAAATTAAAGTTTAAGAAACGTATTATGAACATAGCTTCTTTATAGTGGGACAATAAATCAATGATGTATGTCAGCAGGGCTGCATTCATCATGGGAATTTAGCAATTATCCTTTATCAGTGTGTGTGCGGGGGTGGGGGCTTCGAAATGAAAAGAGTTTCTTTGTTTTGCTTTAGTAGAGAACTATATCTTCAGCTAGTGATATGATAGATAGATAGATAAGATAGATAAATGGATTTCTTCGTGTCTGTCAGTTAAAAACTGAAATGATAATGAATTACAATACAAATTTCCAAAGAAGATTCACATAATAATATGAGATATCAATAGGTCACTTCCGAGATGCACTGAAATGCAATCGAACGGAAATACCAACGAGTTTTCACACTCGCCCGCAGAGGGACACTGCACTCCAATAGCCAGAACGCGGACCGCATACACCAGCCGCCGCCAGGCCGGGCAAGCTATGCTCGTCCAGCCCAGCACGACTAATGCACGCAATCCGCACCCCGACCACCAAAACGCAGTAAGCCTCGGCAGGCGAATGCGATCATTCATCTCCAGGCACTCCACAAACCCATGCATTTAATCTGAATACATTAGAGAATGGTATCGATTAAAACATTAAATATATAAATCTGAGGGTATTTTTTTTGTTTTAGACAAAAAGTTAAAAGTGTATAGTTCATACTAATTAGGGGATAAATACATTGTATTCTTCATTGCAATGTGCTGTATATTGCACAAATATTTCTTATTTCTTACTTCCAATAGAAAATATTAATATTAAGATATTAGCTCGATTTCTTGGACAGGTTCCATAATGCTGTGGAAAATCATGGTATACAGACAACACATTATGTTTGCTTTTTAAAGCAAAGATTTGTGTTACTTGATCCAAACTTTGATACCTTACAACACGAAAGGTGATCTTTTCATTTAAATATACGCAGCAAATCTTATCACATTTTTGAAAAATTATATGCAAAGAGAATATGCAGTTGTTTTCATTTTTAGTTGACAGATTTACCGTTGTGTGCCTCCTTCATGCACACAGAGAAAAGGTGTTCTCGGGGAGTAAAACGAAATCGGAAAAATAGGCTCCCCCTATTACCCCTTTAGGAGTAAAACACAGAAATACGTAAGGGTGTACAGAATAGTCTTTTGAAGGGTGTAATTTTACACCCTATTTAAGTCAGACGAGTTCTGATTGGAGTGCATATGCGCATGGCGCATCGTGTCGATATAGTTACTGTCAAATGAGGAAACATTAGCATCATTTACATATTTTAGTCATGTTGGGGGAATTATCATGTTTCATTTGGGCATATTATTTGTGTGAAAGTTATCTGATCAAGAATAAGGGGTTGTACCGAAGGTTATATTTGATAATTTAATGAAATTAGCAGAAGTGTTGTTTTACTAACTAGTACATAATTGCCTTCTTATACGTGTAGGTAAAGGGAAGATATTTGGGAAGGCAGGATTGTGTGTTTAGATATTTCAACTACATTTGATCCGATACCAGGCCAGCCTCACCGAGGCTAACTTTAAGTTGGTTCTTGCAGTCTGTACTTGTGTTGAGTTCACACTAACTGTTGTGTAACTCGAGATTCTGGTCTGATTTCTTCAGAGCAGTGACTGTTAGGTGATTACGAAGCATAGATGATTGATTGCTCGAGGGATGATCAATTGGTTGATGCTGTGCATAAGAAGGGTGTAGGTTTACTCCCCACAGGGTGTGGAATCGATCATATAGGGTATAAAATTCAACCCCACGGGTGTAAAATTGAACCCATTTTTCATGAAAAAGGAACCAAAAGGTGTTAATCAAGCACCATTGGTTGCAAATTTCACTCCTTAAAGGGAGTAAAATCATAACCTTGGGTGGAAATGTACACCTTCTTGTGGGATGTAAATTTACTCCGTACATTGGGCAGTAAATTTACTCACTGTGGGTGTCACTTATGCGACAAGCATTTACTCCCTATAGGGAGTAAATCTAAACCTCTTTTTCTCTGTGTGTGAATACAACGCGACAAAGACTTACATATATCTTGATTTCATTGCCTTGCATTCATTACTCATTTTCCTGCGTCATCTTTGTTGTGTCATCTAGTTATTAGGTTATGTTCAAATCAATGAAAACGAAGGCTCTTAGTAAATATATTATCATCATCATAATCCACGAATATCACAATTTTATTGGATTATCAAACGGATAGTCGAATCCATTCTTTTTTCCTCCCACTGCTTTTTTATTTTCTCTCTTAGTATATATGTTTTTCTGTGTGTGCGTGTGTGTGTGTGTGTGCGTGTGTGTGTGTGTATGTGTGTCTGTCCGTCTCTCTTTCTCTATAGGTGTCATACATGTATATACATACATGTATGTAACTCATTCTTCGTTAAACGGAGAGTTTCAATCCAGAAGGTGCTACATTTTAGCGGGGATCTTTTACAAGGTATATCATTATCAAGGACTGTTAAGTTATCAGTTTTTATAGAAAGGTATTACATCCTCTTTTACGTATATATATTCATATATCATAGGTATATTGCCTCACATAATGTTTATCATCTTTAAACAAATCAAATAATAAATAATATAATTTCAGAAATGTTCATGATTCTGATTTATGTAGATTAAGCTCCTTTATTAAGAAAGAAGTTGCGTTTGACTGTTTTCTGTTTGTTTGTTGATGTTTGTGTGGTTTTGAAGGAACAAAATCTTCTGGAAACACCGCTTTTAGATGTTTCATCTAAAAAAGAGCTTAATCTAAAAAGGTCGTTGAAATAATATGATATTTTAAACTTAATGCAATTTTGCGCCGTACCGTATACATTAAAAATCATGAAACTTAAAGCTATGGTCACAAAGGTTCGTACGAACGATGCGTTTGTACGAATTTCCGGAGTTCGTAGAGATTCGTAGATGTGGCAAAGATGCTTAAGTCCTTCTTACGGCGTTCGTACGAACGCCGTTTAGATTTCCTTTGTTTTTTCCTTAAGGATGCCTTGAGTCCTTCTTACGTCAGGCTTACGGCCATCTTACGAGTTGATGTTCTCACAAGATGGCCGTACGTGTAACTGACGGCATTCTCAAATCATTCGTAAGAAGATATCTTACGATTTTTTTTAAAAACATATTTGTGGCTTACACCCAGTAAATAAGATCGATTGATCGATCTGTAATTGAAAAACAAGTCAGAAAAAATCTTGGAACCAGCGGGAATCAGGAATCAGGGAATCAGGAGAGCTTGGGTATTTGTTTCTAGTTCATTGTGACTGTGCCATGGACCAGTGATGGCCTGGTGGTAGAGTCGCTGCCCGGCAAGCAGTAGATGGCAGATTCAAATCCCGCCGGTTCCAAGATTTTTTTCTGACTTGTTTTTCAATTACAGATCGATCAATCGATCTTATTTACTGGGTGTAAGACACAAATATGTTTAAACTATTGAAATTTCTCCCAGGAAGCATTACATTTATAAAAGTTATTGTCCTATGGCGGACTAATGAATATTAATAAGTCAGAATGAATCAGGAGAACTTGGGTATTTGTTTCTAGTTTATCGTGACTGTGCCATTGACCAGTGATGGCCTGGTGGTAGAGTCGCTGCCCGGCAAACAGTAGATGGCAGGTTCAAATCCCGCTGGTTCCAAGACTTTTTCTGACTTGTTTTTTAATTACAGATCGATCAATCGATCTTATTTACTGTATTTACTGGGTGTAAGCCACAAATATGTTTAAACTATTGAAATTTCTCCCAGGAAGCATTACATTTATAAAAGTTATTGTCCTATGGCGGACTAATGAATATTCTGTTAGGAGTTACCTCTCTAACAGAAAGCAATATGTACACTTAAACGAGCATGCATCTGAATTATGCAATATTAGTTGTGATGTCCCACAAGGTAATCTGCTAGGCCCGCTACTCTTTATTCTTTATATAAATGAATTTTGTAAATCGTTTATTTTATTTGCAGATGATACTAATTTATTTTTTTCACACAAAAATCCAAACGTCCTGGTTGATAAAATCAATGCCGAGTTATTAAATATATTGCAATGGATACAAGCAAATAAATTCTCACTTAATCTCCAGAAAACGAACTACATGCTATTTAGTAACTCTTTGGATATATTACCCTCTGACATTATTTTTGACAATACCCCTTTGGAAAATGTCCCTCTTTTTCTTGGTCATAACAGTCGATGATAAACTTTCTTGGAAACCACACATTGATAATATTTGTAAAATCATTTCGCGCAATATTGGTGTTATTAATAGACTAAAATTGTACTTACCACATTCATCATTATTTATGCTGTATTCTTCATTGATCTTGCCATATATGAATTATGGTCTTCTAGTTTGGGGCAATACACATCATACATTGTTGGAAAGAGTTCTATTTTAATTGCTGCAAAAGAGAGTTATTCGTATTATCTGTAAAGCCCCCATACGCTCCCATACTGATCCTCTGTTTTTTGAAAATAACATCTTGAAAATTAAGGATTTGTACTTATTTCAGCTCGGTCAATTTATGTTTAATTACAATAATGGTATACTGCCCTCTGTGTTTAATGATATGTTTCTTAAAAACCAAGCTGTTCATAGATATCCCACTCGACAATCCGATGAGTTTCACTTACCTCTTTTGAGAACATGTTCTGCACAGAACACGTTCATTTTGAAGGCCCTAAATTTTGGAATACTCTGCATAACGATTTGAAATTTTCCCCTTCACTAATTGCTTTAAAAAAAAGTTAAAATTTTCCTTATTACAGTCTTATAATATTTAGAAATTTATTGTGATAGAACATCTCCTTCCAAATTATTTTTCTTTCCCTCTTTTCTTCTGCCCATCTTTCTAAAAAAAAAACTACTTGCCATCATATTCTTGCTCTTTTTGTTTCAGCTATCTCAAGGATTTTGTGCGCTCCCTATTTCGTGCTCGATCTCTAAAATTTTCCTATTCTCTCCTCTCCTTCCCTCCAAACGCAGCCCACATTTTCCCCCTTTTTTTCTTCTCTTCTTCTTTTTTTTTGTTCTTTCTTCGTCATGTAATTTATTACGTCTTCTTGTTTACAGTCATTACGTGTTTTAATAAATGTTCTCTGTTGGCCACTATTTTCCTTTGATTGATTATGTATTCCATATTCTTTTCACACTCATTATTATCTGAGGGGTCTACAATTTACAAGCTCTGCTTTTCAGTGGACCTCTCCATTTTCTCAAAATATAAATGCAGTTAAATTTTAAAATTCATTTTTGTCTTCCTAAAATGTATAAATTATTATTAAGATTTGTTTATTACAAATGTAACTATGTTTTGTATATATTTTACATTGTATTCGTTATTATGTATTGTATTTTGTTGGAAATGAAAAAATAAAAATGAAATGAAATGAAATATTAATAAGTCAGAATGAATCAGGAGAGCTTGGGTATTTGTTTCTAGTTCATCGTGACTGTGCCATGGACCAGTGATGGCCTGGTGGTAGAGTCGCTGCCCGGCAAGCAGTAGATGGCAGGTTCAAATCCCGCTGGTTCCAAGATTTTGTCTGACTTTTTTTCAATTACAGATCGATCAATCGATCTTATTTACCGGGAGTAAGCCACAAATATGTTTAAACTATTAAATTTTCTCCCAGGAAGCATTACATTTATAATACGATTTGTTGTATATTTTGTCGGGCTGCAAAAAAGCGCTGCATAAATTGCATAAATTGTGTACGTACACCTTACGAGCACCTTACGAATGCCTTACGCACGTCAAGAGTAGTTCGTACGAAGGCCATACGAATCTCCGTTCATTATGAGTTCTTACGAACGCCGTAAGAGCCCTCCCCTATGAACAACTTAAGGCGTTCTTACGATCATCGTAAGAATTTGAGGCTTCTAGAATTGCCTTTCGACCCTTCGAAATGTACGAAGATCGTGCGTGGTTCTTACGATGTTATTACGACGCTCGTATAGCTGCCTTAAGAAGAGGGGTTTTACGAGGTTTAACAAAATCTTGGACAAGACCATTGACCAGTCTGCGAACTTCCGAACGGTCTACAAACGATTTACGAACGCTGGTTTCGTACGGCCTTCTTAAGATGATCTAACGAAATGGTCTGAAAATCGTTCGTACGGCGTACGTACCAGTTCGTAATGGGATCTGTGACCGAGGCTTTTAGCAATAGGAAACGTGATTAAAGTTAGTGAACAAATTCGTTATCGCCCCAATGGAATCAACTCCGTTCGGAATAAAACGAGTTTGAATGTAGCCCCTTTGGAATGAAACGAAAATTTGTTATCGAAATGGACTAACTTTCAACAAACACGTTTTTAATATGCAATACAAAGTGCAATTGCTTCCTATTGTATTTGACGCGTATATTTTAAAGGAAAAATCAATTTCGGTCAAAAGTGTATTCATCACCTTTCGGAAAAAGCTCTTCATATAAAGTCATATGGACTAACTTGAGGCCGCCATCCTTGTCAAGCTTTGCTTATGATGGCGGTCTCCTGCACTTTTCCAACAGAATAGTTCGGTTAGTACTTTAAATTTATGATTATATGTTTTGGAAATATTAAGTTTCGTTATTATATGTACATATATTATGTAAAAAACATTTTGACATGAAGAAATTATTGTTTATTTATGTTGTATTATACCTTACATTTATATGTTCTTTGTTATTCAGTTATATTTTATATGGAAAAAATGCGGAAATAAAATAAAATCAAAAATATACATGTATATATCAGAGACAAATTAAGTTACATACAATTTCGAGATATACTCACTTAATTGGATGTTGGATTCTGACCAGTGAAGTTGATGATTGTAGAATCTAGTGAAGATTTACCTGACAAAGCTGAGCAATGGGCTAATGTAGCTTTATTCAGCTCTCTTCATTAGTAAAAGATTCAGTATTTCGGTAGGTTTATTGGCAACCAGTCATACACTCTTTGCTGAGATTGATGACACACAAAAAGGACTTTTAATTACCAGGCCTATTTTTTAAAGTAAAGTATGAAACGCAAACATGTACAAAAATGTTGATAAATAGTAGTCCTTTATAATGATTTCCTCTTCATGAAATGAGAATAATACAAAATTGTGTCAGTGCAAGAATGTTCCTTTGCAGGTAAGATGGACGTATTTCTTCGATCTTCGGAAGACCTGTTAACCGCTCATGAAGAAGACTTATGTGGCACTGATAGTTGCTAAATTCGCTGTGCTAGATATTAACACCAGACAGTCACTTTTCAACGCCCAATAAAACATCTACATGGTATTATGCAAATGGTATCTCTTCAAACAACCAATCAGATTGATTGCCGCGTTTCCTTTATTGCCAGTTTTGCACACGGTTTTAGGTCACATGACACCAGGGTAATATAACTACCCTTGATGCGAATATAAACGAATATAATTATAATTGTATATGTGTCGTGGTATAGTGCATACGCCGTCTGACTGTGAATCACTTGGTTCGCGATTCGAGTCCCATCGCGGCGCTTTTGACCTTCATTTGCCTCTCTCCACCCATGTGTTGAATAAGTACCGGAAGGAAGGGATTCATTAATTTCAGTGAGCTCCCTATGTGGTGGATTTGTGTCATACAAAACTATCCAGAATTGTTAGACTATAAAATAATCTAGTGACATAAATTTGCAATATCAATGTTCGCGGAGGGAAAATATATATTTGTGGTCAATCATGCCCAACCTTTACATATTTAATCAATGAACTTGTCCTCAATTTAAAATGAATAATCACAGTTTAGCTTGTAATTTCCCCCCTTTTTAGGAGGGGGGGGGGGGGGGGCGAGGTGGGAGCTTCGCTTACAACTGCCATATATCTCCAAAATATATATTTCTGAAAGTTTCTGATAGTCAGAGAGTACACTTGTAAAGACCTTTCATATTAATCGCTTAAAATATAATAGTACTAAAAATAGGTTAAAATGCACCAACAAGGAAGTGGTATAGCTGTGTAAGATAATGGCAAAAAAAGGTATGATACGCGTTTTCACTGAAATCTGTGCTTTGAAAGAAGAAATGTGAAGCGTATTGTAACGGCATCATATACAAAAAGGAGAGAGCCTTTTCTATTTCTTTGTTGGTAAATTGTATTTTGCTGAGGGACTTTAAACAGCAAAAACATCAACAACGATGACGACGAAGACGACGACAACATATTTTAAGGACTGTTTTGATACGATGATGATTGAAAGCAGCGGGAGGCAATGTTTAAATTATGCAAACTCAGGAAGACAGAATTCGCCACCTTTTTTTATCAAGTGGTACGTTTATAAAAAGGCTTAAATCCTCTGTTTGGAGAATCGACATGTGTAATACCGGTATAAAATTATTATGGCTTTACAATCGCGAAAGTTTTGATGCAAATAAGCAAATAAATGCAAAATAAAGTAGGGTAGCCCCGATAAGAACTAATTTGATTGAACTAAGATACAATATCAACAGATCGATTCAGGCAAAGTCCATCCAGGTACAAACTAGTATAACAAATGAATAAGAATTTGTCACTCAAAGTGCTACTACTTATAATATTGATACTACTACTACACCTACAACAACAACAACAACAACAGCTACTACTACTACTACTAACAAGGACCATGACTACTACCTCCATTGTTGCTGCTACTACTTCTTCTATTGATACTAGTAATGCTACTTCTACAACAATACCAACAACTACTACTACTACTACTACTACTACTTATATTGATACTAGTACTGCTACTGCTACAACAACAACAACACTGACTATTACTAGAATAGTTCTACTGCTGCTACTACTGCTGCTACTACTCCCATATATTACTGCATATAATAATGCTACTACTTCTGCTACTAGTACTACTACTACTACTACTACTACTACTACTACTACTACAATGACTGATACCGGGGTAGTCGTTGAAATCATGAACGAAGGCAGAAATAAAATGAACTCCTCCCCCCCCCCCCCCCTCTCTCTCTTTATCTCCCTCTGCCTCTCTCTCTCTCTCTCAATCTCTCTATCCTCATGAACGAAGGCAGAAAGAGAATGAACTCCTCTTTCCCCGCTCTCCCTCTCTCTCTCTGCCTCTCTCTCTCTCTCTCTCTCTCTCTCTCTCTCTCTCAATCTCTCTACCCTTCTCTCTTTGTATACATGCATCTATGTATATATTTAAATAAAATGATCACCTGAGTCATCCATTTTGGAAGAAAAAGCAGAGTTTTATTTTTGTCTTTGAACAAATTGAGAAAGAAACGTTTGAGTAATGATGGCTGCCCCAGATATTGGGAAATTGCTTCATTAATAGTATATTCATTAAATTATAGGTAGCATTATACCCATGCACTCCCAATGTAAAATGTCGCGCTACCCCTTCCCCCTCCCTCACCACTACCACCACTACAAGCGTTTGTCGATTTCTGGATCTGCTAGGAAAATGACTACCTTCATAATTATTCATCCAAGTTTTCTCATGTAAATGAACAGAAAATAGAATAGGCCATTTTCGTAATTTAACCAAATTTGATGCATAAGTCTTGGTGAAGTGCCTCAATAGAAATTATTTCATTTACCTGATAAGAATAATAGTATTTCAATAGTCAGAATGCAATATGCATATATTAATTGTTGCTAGGTAGGTCAAGCCATAATGTTTGTCCCAAATTGCAACAATTAATGTATGCAGTTCAGATTCTGTCTATTCAAATACTATTATTCTTATCAGGTGAATGAATTAATTTGTATTGAGGCACTTCACCAAGACTTATGCATCAAATTTGGTTACATTACATGGCCTATTGTATCGAAATGTGATGATAACCTCTGATTTTTTGTTTCGAATAGTCATTCAGTGTACTTTCATGAAAGTTAAATTGGTAGAAAAACATAAGGATTGCGAAATGTACTTTCAGCTTCTATTTATTGATATGATATTTTTTACATAATAACGCAGAGATCAATATCTCTAGCATCCGTTGCGAGGGATAATACATTTATTGCGGGTATTGGGATAGTTTCTTTCTGTTACATTAGTCTTAAATACTAATTTATGATGATTTGGTATAATTCTTTGAATCTCAAGTATGCTTTCAGCACGCACCCGGCCTACCGGAACATGCTTTACATCCGCTTTGAAATGGACTGATGATATAACCTCTGATTTTTTGGTTTCGAATAGTCATTGAGTGTAATTAAGCGAAATTCAATGTGGAAGAAAAACATAAGAATTGCGAAATGTACTTTCAGCTTGTATTTCCTCATATAATATTCTTCACAGAATAACGCCAAAATTAATATATGTAGCATCCGTTATGAAAGGTTTTACATTTATTTCGGTTTTGGGGATAGATTCTTTACTGTTACAGTAGTCTTAAATACTAATTTCTTATGATTTGGTATATTCCTTGAAAGGGGGTCTTAAGTATACTTTCAACACGCACCTGGATGTCGGAACATGCTGTACATCTGCTTTGCTCGATCCCATGTAGTCTGTACAGGAATATCACGAATTGTGTACTATAATAGTTTTATTTAATCAATTCGCATCTTTAACAAAATTAACATAGATATGTGACGATCACATGCATGATACATTATTTGTAACATCAAAACAATATAAATATATACATAAGATTTACGAGGTCAAGGGGAAATGGAAAGAGGAGAAGAAGATATTGCAAGAGAGAGAAATATACAGTGCGTCCCAGAAAAAACGAAACCGAGAAGTATCGTTGTTCTATCATAACTTAATCACAACTATAATTAAAGAATGATACATATTTGGAAAGCTTAGAGTCTCCTCGTTCATGTGATGCTACTCAGATGATGCATATTTCACGCATGAGTGATTAAAAGCAATTTGAAGGAAGTAAACCAAAAAGACATTTGGCGGGCGGTATCTGAATTTCGAAGAAAATTCACATTTCTAGAAAGTTGAGTTTCTGCCCTTTCATATGACACCTCAATCAGGAAAAATGAGCGAGGAATGACAAAGTTCTGTTTGTTTAAAGTAGTGCTTGCATTTCCATAATTTTATTAAACGAATTCGTTTTCACTGGCTGCCAGCCGTATCAATAAACGAAATTAACAAAAGACTTAACTCCGTTTCGTTGACAATCAGCCGTGGACGAGAGTCTTCATGCATGGCTGATTGTCAACGAAACGGAGTTAAGTCTTTTGTCAAATCTGCTTTTTGCTACGGCAGGCACCCAGTGAAAACGAATTCGTTTGTTAAAATTATGAAAATGTAAGGGCTACTTTAAACAAACAGAACTTTGTTATTCCTCGCTCATTTTTCCTGATTGAGGTGTCATATGAAAGGGCAGAAACTCAACTTTCTAGAAATGGAATTTTCTCTTTGAAATTCAGATACCGCCCGCCAAACGACTTTTTGGTTTCCTTCCTTCAAATTGCTTTTAATCACTGCGTGAAATATGCATCATCTGAGTAGCATCGACTGAAAGAGGAGACTCTAAGCTTTCCAAATATGTATCATTCATTAATTATGGTTGTGATTAAGTTATGATAAAACATCGATACTTCTCGGTTTCGTTTTTTCTGGGACGCACTGTAGAGTGAGATAGAGAGAGAGAGAGAGAAAGAGAGAGAGAGAGAGAAGGAGGGGAGGGGAACCGACAAGCAGAGAGAAGGAGATGAAGAGAGAGAAGGTGAAAGTGCTGATAAATGAAAAGAAATGAAATAATCACCGTAAACATGCTATATGAGATATAGCGTCAGTTTAGATTATTACAACAGGTTACTGCTCATTTTAAGTTGCAAGATACGTGCTATCTCCCATTCAGTTTGTGTTATATTTCAGGCATGGGTATTTATTTATGAATGATATTTGGTATGCATGAACTTGACGTCATGGTTAAACTATTAGAGGTACCAATACATGTCCGTGCGCGCGTCATGAGGGACTGAATGTGTTAATGTGCGTGTAATATGAATTGAAGGTGGGATTCATGAGGGACTAAATGTGTTCATGTGCGTGTAATATGAATTGAAGGTCGCATTCATGAGGGACTGAATGTGTTCATATGCGTGTAATATGAATTGAAGGTGGGATTCATGAGGGACTAAATGTGTTCATGTGCGTGTAATATGAATTGAAGGTCGCATTCATGAGGGACTGAATGTGTTCATATGGGTGTAATATGAATTGAAGGTGGGATTCATGCCCCCCCCCCCCACTCAGTGTTATTTAGGGTACGCATATGCGTGTTCCAACCGACCCCCCCCCCCCCCCCTTTTCAGCAAAAGTCCGGTGTGTAAAGTCAATACGGCTCGACCTTTTTCTTTTGTATACGAGCCTTTTTCAGCATCCCCCCCTTTTCAGCAAAAGTCCGGTGTGTAAAGTCAATACGGCTCGACCTTTTTCTTTTGTTACGAAAAGGACATTTTGGCAACACGCATGCGGTCATTTTGAAACCTGAGTGGGGGGGGGGGGGGGGGGGGCCGGGGATTCATGAGGGACTGAATGTGTTCATGTGCGTGTAATATGAATTGAAGGTGGGATTCATGAGGGACTGAATGTGTTCATGTGCGTGTAATATGAATTGAAGGTGGGATTATTTTTTTAAAAACCGAATCTCTGATTAAGTTCTTCATGTGCTCAATGCCTATGGAAGTCTTTTCGCGATTTATTTCTCCATTCCATACTTACCTGAACACATTCTGATTTCTTGCTTCAAATAGTCATTAAGTGTACTTTAATGAAAGTTAATGTGGTCTTCACCTTTATGCAATCTGTTTGATATCCTCTTCCAGCAAGTAGGCCTACAGCCCGAAGTGTCGGGGAAAAGTGCAAATATCCTATTGAGCTTGTTCATATTTATGCGTGTTATATGAAGAGAGGGTGAGATTTTTTTAAAAGAGCAAATCACCCTTTGAGTTTATACATGCGTTATGTCTCGATCAAAGCGGCAGATCACCTAATTCGTCTCCGTGACGAATTGAAAGTCTTGTTTTGTTATTATTGTTGCTTCACTGCATGCAAATCAACTTCAAACATTTTCATTCGTTGAATGAGAAAGATTTGTACTGTATTTGTGTGTGTGAATAACATGTGATGCATTCCATCTCATATAATAGGGCGATCCGATTGATGCAAGTGTCAAAGTATAGACCCATATATTCATGTATATCTTATATGAAAGTTACATAATAGATGGAGAAGGGATAATTGATATTCTAAAAGGGGCACAGTTCGTTATTGTGAAATTGTGGGTATTATGACTTCTGCCTTTAAGTTATTGGCTTCTACATATCTACGTGGTGGTAGAAATACGGTATTCGTTGTTACACAAACTACTCCGATTCTTTGAAACTTAACATGTCTCTTTTAAATGTCCGTAAAAAAAAACACTATGTAAACGACAATTGGAAATACATGTATAGATAAAAGTATATATCTTAAAGGGGAGTTATAACGAAAGGAAAATGGAGACTTATCAAAAGTTTCGTAGTTAAACTGTTTATTAGTTATGTTTTTTTCTTTCATTTCAACTTTAAAGGAGGTCAAGTGCTAGAGACATATTCACGAGCGGAGAAACAAAAGATGCCAACCACTCACACGCTCAAAAACACACACACGAAGGGTACGGGAATGTGTGCGTGTCAGTGTGTATGTTTTAAAGGATGCATTAATATTCTTTCTGGGCAGCCTGTACATGAGCAAAACCACTGCCATGACTACAATTTCCGTAGATCATTTCCGCTGCATCTTCAAGTATTTTTTTATTTAGGGGGGGGGGCAAGGATTGACGGGGCTGTACGTCGACACCATGCTCAATAAGCTAAATGGGGCTAATGAAAAGAAGGATTAACTGATTGTGTTCGTCAAAAGAAGAATGAGAGAGAGAGAGAGAGAGTGAGAGAAAGAAAGAGCGAAAAGAAAGTGAGTTTGTTGAATTAGGGTATAAATAAAAGAATGAGATCAATTGAAATAGAAAGAGAGAGTGAGATAGAAATTGAGAGAGAGAGAGAGAAAGAGAAACAAAATAAAGTGAGTGGGTGAGAGCGAGCCAAAACTTCGGGGAGAAACCCTACATTAAGCTGCCCCCCCCCCCCTCCCCGCTTCGCTTGTGGTTGCATGGTTGCTTTGAAACTGTCACTTAACGTTACGCACTGGGTAGTGTAGAGTTCATTGATCGATGTATGCCGCGTGTTTGTATATATGGTATCTACAAGTATTTTCTATTTTTTATCACCGGAACGCTTGAAAAAAAAATCATATCATAATGAATTTTCTTATTTTTAAGTTCCTGAAATAAATGAAGATAAAAGGCATGAAAATGAAGGTATGAGTCTAAAAGTTGCGACAAATTGGAAAGATGTCATTGTTAGATCTCACTTAAAATAATCCTCTCCGAATTTTTTTTCTCCCGACTGTTCAGTAAAAGCAATGCTATAGTTAAGCAGCGGTTAAGTAGCCAAGAGTTATCGGGTTCAAATCCAACTCCACGCGCTAGTCCCCAATTTTGTTTTAATGAGCTGTAGCTTAAAATCTCACCACGTGTTATTTGCATGGTTATGTGGTGCCTGGTCACATGTATTTTCGAAAACCTAGTCGTAGCTTAATGTTGGTTGGTTGGTTCTTCGTTTAGATGGCGCTCTTCAATCTCAAAGATTATTTGCGCCAGTCAATTTCGTGTATAGCTTTGGCGTGGGCTTCGGAAATCAAGCCCACGAGCGACTTTCCTTGGTGAAATGAAATTAATAGTGATATGGTTTAAAAAAAAAAAAAAAAAAAAAAAAAAAAAAAAAAAAAAAGCTGCAATATTAAAATTGCATAAAATGCACATAAAAGGCGAGATGGGAGTTAGTTGCAATTGTTCATGGAAAAACCGCAAATACTTCATTTTATATATTATTACAGGATCGACATAAGTTAAGGGGATCCCTGATAGCTTTAAAAGCTATCTATTAAAAACGATTAGTATCGTATATGTAACCCAAATAATTCACGAGTAAAAATTGGGTTAGACATCAATAATTGTTTCAGATTGGGGTTGTTCAATTTAATCCTTTCTTTTAAGAGACGTCTATCTTTGTCGTATTTTGTACAATAGAAAATAAAATGTTTAATTGTTTCATCTTCTTGACAAACTTCACAAAGACCAGTATCGTGTTGGTTAATTTGAAAAAGGTAATAATTTAAACTACAGTTACCTACTCTTAGTTGTTGTATCAAGCATTCTTCTCTGCGAGATAGGCCTTGTCTATGTATGGGCTTTGAAACGTCGCTATGCAAAGCATATAAAAATCTACCGTGTTCTGCATTGTCCCATTCTGCTTGCCATAATTTGTTATAATGGATCAAACGAGAGGCTGCCAATTCACTTCTTGTATTTGGTATAACTATGTCTATACACCTTTTCATGGCTCCTTTTTTGGCAGCCCGATCTACGATCTCATTGCCCCTAATATCGCAATGTGACGGAATCCATTCAAAAGCAACACAAACATCCTTAAACTGCAAAATATTAATTATGGATAAAATTTCATTTACAATAGCACATCTAATAAAGTATGAATCGATCATTTGTAAAGCTGACAAAGCGTCGCTAAAAATTACCACCGAAGAGGATTCAATAAATGTATTAATCCACTCTAGTGCCATTAGTATGGCCACTAGTTCTGCTCTCATAATACAGACATGGGATAATCTAAAAAATTTCACCACATTATAATGAGATACATAAAATGCGGCTCCTGTCTTTCCATCCTCGAGTTTAGAACCATCTGTATATATATGTAAAAACCCATTCCATGAATTTCCAATGCTATCTAGAACAATCGATTTTATTTCAAATGGAGGCATTTCCTTTTTTTGCACTTTGCCATGGTGTTCGAAAGACACTTGTGGTCGTGCTAATTAACCGCCATTCTGGGATTTTCGGCAATAAGTTGGTTTGCCCTTCCACCACTACTTCGTCTCTAAAGGATCGCAGTTTAAAAGGTCCTTCTCCTATCTTCCATTCTAAGTTATTTAAATCATAGTCATCACCCAATACTTCTTTTGTTGGGTGGTTTAAAGTACTAGACAGTAAATAAACTCGAAAGTTATCATTTAACAACCTTCTACGATATCTCAGAGGCAGCTCCCCGGTCAAAACTTGTAAAGCCTCCAAGGACACATTGTGTATTGTGCCTGTAATAATTTTTAAGGCTCTGTATTGGATAGAGTCAAGTTTTTTTGTTAAAGATATACAAGCAGAATCATACATTTCACTCCCATAGTCCAAAATGGATAGGATAAGTCCTTTATAAATCATCATCAAAATCTCATACTTACTTCCCCAGGGGGTGCCGGAGACACAACGTAGCAAGTTTATTCTTTTCTTACATTTATCAATGATAGAATCTATATGGACAGACCAAGTTAATTGGGAGTCAAACCTCACACCAAGGAACTTATACTGCTCGCATATAGGCAGATTATGTCCTTTTATTTGTAGAAGAATATCTTTCTTTTGTTTGTTGGTAAAGACTAATACTGCAGATTTGGTAGGGGAAATGTTTAACTTCCACGTCCAACACCATATCTCAAGCTCATGCAGGGCCTCTTGTAATTTCCTGCGGGCCAGCTCTAAATCCTTATTTGAACACCAGATTGCAATGTCATCAGCATAGCAAGATAATTTAACATCACTTACATTTATCTTGAGATCATTTAACATTAAAGTAAATAATAAAGGACTTAATGAACTTCCTTGCGGGATTCCATTTTCTAACGTGTAGTGGCGAGACATATAGTTATTTATCCTCACATTAGAAATCCTACTCAATAGAAATGCTTTTATAAAAAGTAACATTTTTCCACCAATGCCTAAGATAGATAATTTTCTTAGTAGACCTGTTTTCCATAGCGAATCATATGCTTTTTCTAAATCAAGAAAGACCGCTACGGTATATTTTTTACTTTTCAAGGATATATGTATGTCCGTCTCCAATCTCACTAAGTGATCTTTGACATTCCTATATTTGCGGAAGCCAGATTGAATAGGATTTAATAGTCTGTTTTTTTCTAGAAACCACGTCAGGCGATTTTTTATCATTTTTTCCATAATTTTAGAGAATGTTGATATCAACGAAATCGGCCTATAAGAGGTCACTTGAGTCGGATCTTTTCCGGATTTCAAGATTGGTATTTGAATAACCTCATACCACTGATGTGGAAAAAGTGAGATTTTCCAAATGTCATTATACAAGTTTAATAAATACACGAGTGCCTTGTTCGGCAAATTCTTAATCATAATTAAATAAATATCATCCTTACCGGATGAGGAGTTTTTCATCTCCTTTAAAACATTCCCCATTTCACTCATGTTAAAGTCATCATTGATACAATCATCATCATTTGTTGAAGAATTATTGTACAAGATATTTTCGTTTTCATTTTTAGTTACGGAAAGTGATTCATCAACCGATTTAAAATAGGTTGCCATTGCATTTGCTTTTTCCTCAGATTCTTTCAAGATATTTCCGTCTACAAATAGATTGTGAAAGATGTGCTTGTTCATTGTACTGTCCCGCATTCTTTTAACCTGTTCCCAGACTTTCCCAATGTCTGTAAATCTATTCATTCTACGGCAGTACTCTAACCAATAATCATATTGAGCTCTCCTGATTACCTTCTGAGCGACAGCTTTCTTCTTTAAGTATTTCTTAACATCATTTAGATCATAATACCTTCTTAACCTGTTTTTTAGACGATTTCTCTCTTGCACCGCCTTCTTGCAGGCATTGTTCCACCAGGGATTTACTTTTCTTCTCTTGGCAATCTGCACACGCGGAATGCACTTGTTCGACGTTTCCTTGATCACCTTAACAATCACATTGTATCTGCCTTGAATGTTTAGTTCTGCACCAAGATTTTCATATCCTTCTTTTCTCAATGCCTCTTCAATTTCTTCTCTATACTCTTCCCAATTAACCTTTCTAAAAGACCATCTCTGTCCCATATTCTCACCCCCTGGTCTATTGTACACATGTTTAAAATTTAAGCAAACCAGATTATGATCACTGCCAAAATTATTGGATAGTACTTTCCACTCTGTATTACGTGCTAATTCTTTCGATACTAAGGACAAATCCAGATTTGAGTATGTACCATAATATGGGTCTAACCTTGTAGGAGATCCATCATTTAATAAAACCAAATCATTATTTTCTATAAAAGACTCCACAGTTCTACCGTTTGTGTCTAATTTGTTGCTCCCCCATAGAGGATTGTGACTATTAAAGTCGCCTAGAATCAAATACTTCCCCGGCATATTTCTTATCATGTTATTTAGATCTATCAGTTCAATCTTTTTACACGGATTATAATAGTTGAAGATTGAGATAACTCCGTTTTTACAAAAAATATCAACTTTTTGGTATTCGGCGTTCCTGGGTGTATCCATCGCCTGAAAAGTGATGTCGTTTTTTAAATACATCACCAAACCACCTCTTCTGCCGTCCGGCCTGTTTTTACAAACACAAACGTAATTGGGTATAGACAAAACATTAAAATCGTTAAACCAAGTTTCTTGGATGCACATTATATCTGGGTGAATACCTAACAAATTGTTATCAATAAGGGAAGATAAAAAGTTTGCGCCATGCGCCGTCAAGCCTTGTGCGTTCCATTGTACAATCAATAGGTCTGATATGGACTTATTAGTCATATGAGGCGACTTTTTACCATTTCCATGGTAATGTCTACCTTCAAAATTTCTTTGCCTGCTCTAACTACCGCTTCCAAGAAATTATCATCATTACTGGACTGAGGCAACTGTCGTACCACAAACAGAATAAACATAATCAAATCAATAGATGTCATATTTACTGGAGTTTGGGTTGCAGTTTCCTTCTTTGTTTTTCGTACTGGAATTGGGATCTGGGAATGAGATCTGGGTATTGCCCTGTCCCTTTCTTCCTGTCCCTTTCTTTCTCGTACTGTGTGTGGGGTATGGGCCTGATCAGGGTTCGGATTGGCTCTCTGAGGATTCGGATTGGCTCTCTGAGGATTATTTGGCCTTGATTCTGTGTTATGTTTTTTGGCAGGTTTGTTTAGATTTGCACTACCCATGTCTTTCTGATTATCCATGTCAGTAACGGCATTTTCATGTATCTGTGCACGATGGGCCTTGGCCGCTTGGGCATAAGTGATGTTTTCCTGTAATTTTATTTTTTGAATTTGCTTCGCCTCTGCATAAAATTTACAACCTTGGTAAGCTGCAGAGTGGTTTTCACCACATCTGAGGCATTTAGGGTTCTCCTTATTAGGGCAATCTTCGAACTCATGTTCTCCCCCGCATCTAACACATCGGATATTGCCTTTACAAGTTTGCCTAATGTGTCCGAATAACTGACATTTATGGCATCGCGGCACAGGAGGGATATAGTCATCCACTTGCTTTACCTCATACAGAAAATGTATGGACTCGGGTAAGTTTTTACCCTTGAAAGTGAGGAGAACGGAAGGGGTTGCTACCATTTCTCCTTTGATCTTCTTCATAAATCTTTTAGCGTTCACTACATTCTGTTCTTTCAAAACTTCCTCTATTTCCTCGTTACTGATTTGGGGATCAATCTTGTGAATAACTCCTTTAGTGGTTGATTGGCTCCCATCGTATCGTGTAACTTTCACATTAATGCCCGCCAACTGGGTTAATTCCAACAGTTTGGGTATTTGGTTTTTGCTCTCACATCTCACAATCAACATGTTTCTTTCTTTTACCATATCTTTTACTCTGCCTACAAGATCATGAATTTGTTTTACAACCTTCACGGGGTTGGCTCTGCACACATTCTTATTCTCCAATCCAACAATAACTACTTTACCCTCAGAATGAGTTGGTGTCGAGCGGGAGAATTTGGGTATTTTGTTATTCTTTTCATGTAACACTCCATCACTATTGCTTCTAACCCTTGGCCTCTTTTTCGATTTTTTGCGTACTGCCGTTTTCCATGAACAATCTGCAATGTCACTATCTTCCAGGACCGTAGTACCGTCAGAAGATATACCTTCACCTAAATCATGTACATCGTCCCGGTATTTCTCAGCAACGGCCGTCATATAATTCTCTTCCCCCGAAGATAAAGAGGAGAGAGAAATCGACGCCATTCAATTTTCAAACGCGCATAATTAAGATTAGTAGGATAAGTGAAAATTCTTACCTTTCAAGGCTGTGTTATTTAAGTTGTTAATCTTACGTGAATGGAGGGATGAAAATGAGTGCAATAAATCACCACAGGATCGCCACTTAGGTTCACCTCCTAGACCTTTGCCTTGACTACAGTGACGAACGAGTTAAAACGTGAAGATGTGATCCAACAACGAGATTGCTACGGCGAACGCTCGTATAGTCCGATGGGCTGGACACGGTACAGGATTGACTCAGCTGCCGTCGAGTTCAGAGGGGTGCGGCTGGTTCGAAATTCCCGCCAAAATTCTATATAATACACGCCAATTAGGAGCTTTTAGAGAAAGCGACCCTCTCCGTTTTAGAGAAAGCGACCGTCTCCGTTGTATGGTCGTTCATGGAATCTTTCTATAGCGATGAACATAGTAAGAGGGCGCTCGACAACGATCCCTTTTTAGTGCCCTTGATTGTAGGACAGTTTGGCCAACCCGGATTGAGTTTGGCTGAATATGATGAAAGCTGTTTTATTGGGCTAGCACCACAAACAAAAAAATACGCCATGTCGTGACCTACTAAAACCAAATTGACCAAACTCTGTGTATAGATGGTTTTGATCCTTTCAAAAGATCTGTTAATCATTGAGAAGTCCCCCTTTGTGCACTTCCGAATAATCAGTTTCTTCACAACCCCCCCCCCCCCCCCCCTCGCCTCAATTCTGATTTAGGTAATCTTCTAGATCCACTCGACCTCTATGAATAATGATTACATAACTGTCATGACCTCATATCAGTTGTTATCTCTACGCGTTTGGTATTAATAACATTTTTCTACCCATGCGCAGATAGTATCTACGGACTGGAAATGCCCCTCCCCCATCACACTCTGTATAAACTGTATTTATTACGTCATCCCTTCAATATGGGCAAGGGGAGGGGGAATCCAATCCTCGTTCAAATGAAAGTATACAAATAAGCCAATCTGAATGACGAACGTATGAAATAAATCTATCCCACAATGAAAGAGTTTAAGTTCGAAATATGATAAATTCGTTTCTCAAGGCGGCACGTTTACCAGTGGATTGTGACGTAGTCAAGGACAACTGTCCCGTCTGTCCTGTATAAAAATATAATTTCTTCTATTTTCTTCCATATGGCCTCTCCCTTGGGGCACTACTAAAAATGCATCGTATCATAGCCTGTTGTTACAAATCCTCCATTTAAAAGAAATAAATGTAATTTTAGTATTTTGTTAGTGTTGGAACAAATGGTTAAATTGTCCATATCAGAGTGTCATTACCGGTGTGGCCACTTTGAATTATTATTTCCATTAAGTATATTGATTACAACTCTCAACATACCGTAGCTGTGATACCTTTAGGGATGATAAGAAAAGCACCATGAAACGTTGGCCACTGGGTATCATTTGCACAGTGTTTGATGTGGTTTATTACTAAATCTGTCGTAAGGTGGCGCTAGAACAACTCCACCCTTCTTAATGAAAGAGTCATCAATAATATTGGTTGGACATCTGTGATAACATTCATGTTTGATGTTATCATAATTTCGGGAATCAAGATCCAGAATGATTACTTGCCACAACCTGATAACTCAATGTTTATGTATCTTCTACATGGAAGTTTTAACTGTCGTAGAGTTGTAATAAAACCAATGTTTATCAATTGCATTGTATCGTTATGTCTTTGCTATTTTTTATATTTACCTTTTTAAGAATACATACACATTTTTATTTGTAACAATTTGTACCTTAACCACCACCATTAAAAAACCCGTTTTTTCTTGTCTTATCTTTTTATCTTCCTTTGCTTGTATCGTTGTTCCGTCGCATAACAATCAACTTCATATCATATTTAAATCATTAAATGAGTAAGATGTGTACTGTATTTGTGTGAATAAAAAATAAAGCATTTTACTTCATCTATAGGGCAACCCCTATTATATTAATGATACAAGTGCAATCATAAATACAAGATAGAAACAACTCGTATACTCTCCTAAAATTATCGACCACATATTGTTGGTAAAATGCATATCAATAAAGTATAACATGATAAAAAGTAAGTATATAACTTGAGTTTCGTATGCAGCTGTAACCTGTAAAGATTAACATCATGGACTTATCACTTACAAAAGCAAATGTATTAGACACAATTACTTAATCTTCCAACACATATATGCATTTTTTGCATAAACTTCGTGATTTCTTTCGTCACACAAACCTATTTACATTACAATAAATAGTGATATTCTAGTTAATAACAATCCAAGATATAGTTGTCGGAGTAATGAATGATATAATATGTGTGTATTTATATACAGGTAGTACATTTAATACATTTAATACAAAAGTTGTCCCTCTTATTTTTGTATCTTCCTCTTTCTCTCTCTCTCTCTCTCAAACTCTATCCTTCTTTCTCTATCTTCCTCTTTCCTTCTCCCTTTCTATATATTCCTCTTTCTCTCTCCACCTTTTCTCTGACTCCCATCTTTTTCTCTCTCTCCCTTCTTGATTGTTCTTTGTTTATGGAAAGAGGATATAAGAGGAACTGGTCAATGGAAATCTGAGCAAAATCCGATTACAAATATGAAAGTTATGACTTTTTGAAGTTGCGATCAGTGGAACACAAATTGGCAACTCTGTGACGTATCTTGTAAGCTCCCCCCAATTTGCTCTGTACAAAAATATCATGTATTTATATTTTTGCCCTAAAGAAATTTTCAAGTCATACATGCTCCCTAAATTTGATTGTTGCAAATACGTTTTTTATGAAACCCCTTTATGAAACAAATTTCTTCCGTCATCAATAACTAGGAAAATAACGGTTTATGAAAATTTCTTTACAGAGCAAATTGGAGAGGAGCTCGCAAGATTAGTCACAGTATGTCCGATGAAGATGCACAAAAGTTAAAAGCTGTTATCATTATAGCTTGTTTGTAAGGGCATTCGTCTCTCAAACCAATTGAAAACGTACACAGTTCAGTTCAGTTTAGTTTCTTTTATTTCACATGATAAAAATGCAATACATTAACAAAACATAGCATATTCACAAATTGGTATTCGTGAACAATAACGACATCTACATAGCATAAGTTTGTTTGGCATTAACACTACATAATTTCGAAATTACATGTGAAAAAGGGAACTTAATAAAAAGCATATAGCTTGTAGAATTTAATTTCCTCAAGATAATGTTGACACAGTGTCATACATAATAAGGTAGAAGTATAACAATTGAAAAGCAAATTATACAGACAAAAACAATGAAAATGAATGATATGGTTGATGGATGTAAGAAAGAAGAGAAATAGGAAGAGAAGGTAAAGAAAGGGGGTCAGAAGAAGAATGAGGAGAGAGAAAAGGAAGTTTTTAGAATAGAATGTTCAAGGTCGGTAGTCATAGCAGAAGCGGATCTAGAGGGGGGGTTGGGGGGTTGCAACCCCCCCCCCCCCTTGGGCGCCCCCCCCCCCCAAAAAAAAAGGAAAACAAAAAGAAAAAAAGAAAGAAAAAAAGAAAGAAAAAAGAACGCACGCTGGAGAGAAACCCTTTCAAGTGCAAATATTGTGAGAAGATATTCAACTCATCTGGTAACTTAACCAAACACATGATAACTCTGGATATAACTATGTATTAAACTGTTACTTGATTTAAAAAGACGTTATCATGCACTGCTTTTTATGGTCTCCATTGTGTTAATAGATGCCAGGAAAACATCACTTACGGGGATCAAATAAACATCCCAAAAAAAATCGGCTCGCCGCTTCGCGGCTCGTGGACGATGCTCCGCATCGTCATTATTTTGGTCAAACCCCCCCCTTAGCAAAAAGCTAGATCCGCCCCTGCATAGTCGGGAAAAAAATGTGTAGTTGTGCATTACATGTACGAATTCAATAATAACAATTCGATATGTTTTTTAAAGCTGCCACAGTTTTCAAGCTGTTTGAGATTCGGATCAATGCTGCTCCAGTAGTTTGGTCCTGAGTATGAAATAGTTTTTTTTTGGCGAAAACTGTCTGGTTAGAGGAAGATGACAGTTTGCACGTGTTGCATGCCATGTTTGGTATGTGTGTATAGCCTCATTTTTTTGTAAAGAGTTCAATTATGGCTGATGGGAGTTCTTGGTGAGACACAACGAGGACAAAGTGAGAAGAAACAATACAGCATCCTTTGCATGTGTTTGACGATTTACGTGTACGTGTATATATAAACAAAACGTAAATACTTATTTACAGTGTCATTATAAACATAAAATACTAACAGCTCGTATACATTTATCTAATTACCAATCACATATTTGTTATGAAACGCATACCAATAATTCATCAAATTGATAATGAAATAATGAAATACGAAAGCAATTACTATTAGACACAAGTACTTGATCTTTCAACACATATATGCATCTTTTGTATGAACTTCGTGAATTCCTTCGTCACACAAACCTATTTACAATACAATAAATAGTGCTGTTCTAGTTAGTAACAATCCAAGGTATAGATGTCGGAATGATGTGTGTGTATTTATATATATACATATACATTACATATAAACAAGATGGTTCATAGTACAGATACGTACATTTGTACAACAAGTATATTGAATAGCTACATGCATTCCATTGAACTCATTTGGTATAATCTCTCAAATCCTAATGGTGATGTGAAGTATTGACGTAAATTGCATTTTGTTCAATATAAATGTTCCGAAAATATAAAGAATAATATTAAACATAATACAAGACCATAACAAAATAGATCGATGTATACTGATATTACCCCAATTGACCAAAACCAAATAAATTAGACAAATGAACAAATATAGGTATTGCACTAAACGAACCAAAATACTTAACAGAAATAATATTTTACAATGTTATACCGTAGCCCCTCCGGGCCGTTGACTTCTATCTCGTGCATTCACACTTGCTACATGTACTCTCATTCCACCCTCTTAATTATTGATATATTCTATTCTGCAATAAAATAAGTTTAATTCGGTATGATGAAGTATAATTTGGAAAATAACCAAATAGGTTAGATTGATTCAGAGGAGAGGAGGTCTTTTCAATGAAAGTGAGAAGGGAGGTTTTGTAGTAAGAATTAAAGTGCTTAGAATAGGACATAATTATACAGCAGATGATTAAATAATAAACTGGATACACTTGGGTATTCTCTACCAGTGTAGAATCGGCTAAGTCATGGGGGGGGGGGGGGAATGTACCAGTCTTTCTTTAGTCTACTGGATCAACTTGTTTTGTGGTTATCACCGCATCTTTTTATACGAGTTACAAAAGTTTTTCGTCACCCAAATCAAAAATAATATTCGTTTTCTATCTCTCGTACAGATAGGCGTATGGGCACGTTTTGCGTGAAAACCGGAAGGGCCTGTTGCCTGAAAATAAACGACATGTATTATTTAAAGTTCTGTTTCCTTTTTTTTTCTTCATCTCTCCCTCTATCGAATGGGGGGGGGGGGGCTATTCATCGTTGAGGGCGTGTAAAATACCATAAGATTGTTTAAAGATTCACAATAGCTATAACTTATAAGCATCCTTTTTTTGCAGTATTTTGCCATCAAAATCATCCCATATGCAAGTATCATGTTTGTACAAAGATTAGGGATATAGTCCCATTGCAGATTTAAATTATTTTCAAAATTCAAATAGCTTTCCAAACTATTTGGAAAAGGCAAAACAAATTAAAACAAATTAATGAGTGAAACGTATACCTAAAACCGTATTAAACTTAATAAAAAACCAAATCAGTATGTTTCCAAAAATTCTCACAACATTTCCCAAACATCTAGGTTTTTATGAATCTACATCGTTGATCATCATTAAACTTGATTCATAAAAAGTGCCAACAACACATGTGTATATAAGTGTTTCTATATCTAAATGTAAAACAACCTACTGCTTAGATAATTCGATAAACTGTAATAAGGAGTGAAATTATTCCAAGTACAATGATGAAAATGAGGCATGAGTTAAATTCAATAACATTACCAACGACAATGCATAAAGCTGGTTAGCAGGGGCCTACATTATCTAAACATGAAGATGAAATAAATTTAACTTCATTTCTAATGGAAGTTAACATGTTGAATACTGAGTGAACATATTCCCCATAGCCTTAATATAGAAACAACCCGGTTCAAGTAGGAAATGGGTTAACAAATACCAGGAAGTAGATCAGGTATATATCAGGTATGAGACAATGCAGCATGTCAACTTGACCGGGTAGTGTGTATTCATCACTAGAACTCATCCAATGTGAGAAAAACAAATGATGTCAGGTACAATGTAATGTACCAGGGGCGGAAATTTCTTTTCATGACCGGGATCGCCGCCCTGCAATGCACTATGTCAGTTGCAGCTGCACTGTAGCTCAATCAGTGTAGGTAATCCAGTAATGATGTAAAGAGGAATCGTCCTGAACGAGAAAACATAATGAAATTGCGATAAAAAGACGAATATTGAACGACATAGAAGTATATTGAGTACATATTCACTGGATTTTACATATAAATGATGAAATAATGTTTTTACCTCAGGGTTATGATAAGACCAAACGTTTAAGTGTTTTTATACAGATGGTTGTTCCACTGACATCCTTAATAAATGTTAGTTTTATTTAAAAAATCATGATTCCGTTTCCTCTTCGTGTCAATAAGTAACGATGTATATTATTGTAAAAGCTTTTCCAAATGCATCATCAAATTCAATTATCGTCCATCTAGGGACTGTTGAATAAAGATGAATCGGAAAAGAATGTAATAGGTAACCTCCTTTTTAGGTTATCATGATTATTTCATTAGCTATGCCTAAGTCATAATGGGCCGATAGTAGGAGTCATGTTACTATGTGGAACCCTAATTTCGTTATCAGCATATAACATGACGCATAACTAATAAACCTTAGTAACATCATTCTGAAAAGAAAGAAAGCAATTCTCAGATATCATTACATTAACAAAAAAGCGATTTTACCACTTCAAATCCCTTATATCATAATGTTAATTGTCAATAAAGACAGATCTATGTGTTTACTATTATTTAGCAAAATATGAAAACACAGGGCCTCACTCCAATGACGTAGCATGGGTCTAGGCACTGATAGTGGCATTATTTAGGGGGGATCACGCCACTCTCAATAGGTGGATGAAATGCAATTAACAAAGACAATTTTGAAAAGGGCGGGATAGGGAATGTTCTTCTTTTTCATCATCATCATTATCATAATCTTCTGTATCCTCTTCCTTCTCCGTTACACTCTTATTTTTTGTATCGCCTTCTCTCTCTCTCTCTCTCTATTTATATTTTTGTCACCATGCCATGGTGGCACGTACATGCTTTACCAAACGAATGATAATGGACAAAATCAAGGACCAAATAAAAAGCTTTATTTAACAGTGATTAGAATAATTTACAACATATTGTGTTGTACCATAATCGAGGTAACCCATACAAAATAAAGACTAAAAAAGAAAAGGCACAAGACTGACCCAATTATTGTAATGCGATCTAAAGAACATATAGAAGTAAAGCCAAAACTGGAAATATTAAACAAAGCAGGGGGGGGGGGGGCATTTACAGAAAATGTCACTTTAGGGTAAGAAGGGGCACCTACAAAACTGACATTAAAGCGATACGATACAGCATTTAGGCACTACTATAATATACCCTACAATGTTATTATTACATTATCAGGGATGTTTTTCTCTTTATTCGGTCGAAGATTCTGTTCTATGCTTTGCAGTTGGGCGTGTGATTCTCAAAATCAATAATGTGTGAGTTCGTATTGCGACCGATTATATCTTATTATTGGAGGAAATAACCAATCCGCATGGTGTTTCAAGCACAGTCACATAATTAAATAATTAATAATACCCTTTATGATAGAAAAACTATTAAGTTTTGAGGGAAATTTGAGATTAAACTTTAATACTCTAAGTCGCTTGAGGCTGAAAACTCGAATTTCTAAATATTGGTATGTTTGAACATAGTGCAATTGATCACCTAGGCAGTCTTTGTAGTGCAGATTCATGGGGTTCAAATGATAAAAGGTTTGAAGATGCCCACCCTAGAAGTTGATTAGAATAAGTAATGGTAGTTTATAAGGGCATTTTTTTTAGTGTAAATGGGGAAACCTTAAAAAAATGCACAGCTCTTATGAAATTCGGGGCGTTGTGCCCC